>JASDQU010502085.1:147748-175956 GCA_032191745.1 Picea mariana | reverse complement strand
TCCCCTTATGGTGAAATCCCTCACGGGAAGATGCTTTGCAGATTGAGTTATCCTAGAAGAATGGTTGGAGGACCCATGCTTGTATGTGGAATAACGAGATGAAGATCAAGGAAATTGTTGGTGAAACTATTATATATGGATATTTCTTTTCATGCCATTTCCGGTGGTATGTGGAATGCCACATAACTCCTCATGGTTTGAGAGTTATGGCCTTACGAAGATGAAGGACCCCCACATGAAGGCTTGAAGCCCCCAAGGTCAAAGAAGTCAAAGTGACCTAAAAGAAGAAATAATTATTTAAATGATAAAGTAAGGTGAAAAAGTCAAGGTGGATTATTTAAATAATCAAGAGAAGTGAGAAAAACAAGAAATGATAAAGTAAGGTGACAAAATCGAGAAGGAATATTTAAATGATGAAGTATTGGAGAACTTTCTATTTATGAAAAGTAGTTAACCCTAAAATAAGGAAAATAGGTTAAGTGACCTAGAAATGGGTTAAGTGAACTAAAAATGGGTTAAGTGATCCAGATGATAAAAGTATAAATAAGATAGAAATGGTCTCTTGTAGATCATCCTTTTTGTGGATCAATGGAGAGCTTCTTGTGAGAATATCTTTTGGAGTGTTGATGGAGAGCTTCTTGTGAGAGCTTCTTGAGCATTTTTGATGTGGAAAACTTGAGCATATTGAAGATATATAGGTGACTGAGGTAACCAAGGATATCTAAGCCGAATTTCAAAAGGAAGGTGAAGAAAAGAGGGCCAGAATTGAAGGGAGGATAAATTCTTTTGATGATGCTTTCTAAGGTATGTTATTTATAGGTCATCTCACCATTTTCGCTTTAACTTTTTTTCTATAATGATTCAGACTGTGAAATTTCTATGACATTGAGAAAGGATACCCAAGTATTTGTGGTAAAAAATTCATCTTGTGGGTCGTTGTATTGTTGGAGTTACACTCTGTGTAAAATAGGGTTTGTGGCTAGTCTTGAAACTAGTCAAAAGCAGGTGTTTCGGGTAAAAATGTCATAACTTCTTCATAACAGATCCAAATTCAGTGAGACAAATTTTTTTGGTTAGGGAACTAGATGTAGTATGTTTTGTAATAGTTTCATATCAATTCAATGAATATTGTGTGCGGTCCACACTCTACAAGGTCACTCTCTAGAATAAGACAAAATTCAGCAAGGTATGCCATTTTTGCTATAACGCCTTTTCTGAGAGGTTCCAAGTAGTGCCACATGGATGAATTGCATAAATCACACTGAAGAACATTGTGTATCAGTTTTAGATATTTATTCATTACAGGTACAAAGTTATGATTATTTCAAGTTGGGGTTGTTGACTAATCCAAAACTAGTCATGGTTGAGACAAGCAGTTGATGAGTTGGCACATACATGAGGTATATAGTTGATGATGTTGGTACATATTGATGAGTCATTGTTGATGAGTATTTGAAACATGATTGGTATATACTTGGTACATGGTTGGATGCACTTGTTTATGGTACAGGTTGATTACAAGTTGTTTGGAACTGATGCACTTGTTTATGTTGACAGATTGATATATGTTGAGGATTGTTGCCTCATCTCAGTTGGTGCTGAGAATGTAAGATGAGTCTTGCATATAGAGCTGGTACTCTTGTAGAGTTGTACTCTATTCAGTTATTGCTGAAAAACCCTCGGATTGAAGTCCATAATAAAAAGAAAAATTGTACATACATCTTGTGTCCTTTGTGTTCTTTGTGTTCCTTGTGGAGATGATTTGTTGATGATATGTTGCTGATATGTATTCACATCTAAATGATTATAAATGACAACAATGAGTAATGAGAAAATGTTGAATGTTAACTAAGGAGTTTTTGTGTAAGAGGAAAGTTTTGGGAAAAAGATCCCCACACTCATTCACCCCCCCCCTCTAAGTGTGGTAGGTGTGTCCAACATAAAACCTCCAAACCTTTACCATATAAAACTTTCGAATTCATTGCAAATACAACATCAAGGCCAATACCATTCCTATCGTATAACTCATACGATATGTGTCAGATATCATATATAATCAATGGTGGGTGTATGATAGGTACACCATATACTTGTAAAAATTGAAAACCTCCCCTTTTTAATAAATTGCATCACATTTTTCAAGGAGTGATGAAACAAACTCATCAAATGTATATATGGAATGGTGTAACAAATAGACTAGGATGACCATTTTTTTATTTGAAACCACAGACCTACAAACGTAGCAATTAGGAACCCTTTACTGAGAAGAAATATGCCAAGCACATGTTGTATCAAAAAAATGCACGCCTCCCAATCATATTAGCCTTCAAGTAATTTTTAAAATGAGATCCTCTTCGAAATTGTTAAAAAAAAAACACTATAGGGGGACCCACTTATTAGTTTATATATATGCAAAAATATGTGTGCATTTCAATTATTTTCAGGATGGTAACTTCATGACGATTTTAAGAGTCAACATAGTGTTGCGTGAAAGGATTTCTAGCAAGAGATTAAGATCACACAATGAGTATTGTGTGGGTATGTTCTAGATCAATCCCAAGATCCATTGGATAGGGAAGGAGGTCAAGCTTGTGCAGTTGGATGAAGCATCAAAAAACTACAAAGGAAAGTGCAGGGAAGGTGATGTAAGGTTGACTAAGGTCTAAAGAAGAGCATAGGAATATTAGTATTCATCTTCTATAGAGTCTGAATGGATTGCAAAGGAAATTCAATATATATTTTCACATAAGGTATGAACCCAACAAGGGAGGAATGTCATTGCACGCACAAGGAGTAAGGAGGACTCCATAGCCTTGAATATAGAAATATAATGAATACTACAAATCTTGTTGCAAGAGAAGGAAAAAAGGACATCATGAGACGAGGCGTAACTCATGGGTGAATGAACCATCTCTATATGCAAGCATAGGATTGCAGAAAGAAGGGTTTGTTAGATACGATTTAGAATATTTTTTCTAAAAGTATCCAAAGCAAGAAAGTTGTCTCTATTATCAGAGTATGCAAAAAAAATATGGTACAAATGGAGAAGTGTAGCATTTCATTTGGAGCAGGGTGGTCTTGTATGGCAAAACAATGCTTCACAGTGAAACACTCTGTGAAGTGAAGAGATGTATTTAATATTGAGCAAAGCCATGGGTGGAAAATAGTATTAGAAACAAGACATGAGAGAGGTATTTTAGAATGTTAAAATGTCAATGAATGATAGTAGTGTTTCAAGACTGGTTTGGTAAAGGAAATGGGGAGTGGCTAATTCAATTGCAGCGTTAATATTCAAATGGAATGGTGCATGTTACAACACTATGGATGTAACATCCCTGGCCATCAACCCTCTTTTCGGGCAATGCTACTATTCAGAAACATTCTCATACTTATGTAGTATGAACTTAAATCCAATTAAAATGCATGTCTGTGATGATTGCAATATTATCATGTATTCTGTTGCAATGATATTACTGTTGATTCCATTAATTTTGTATGTTAGCGGTAATTATATGTTTACTTTGTTAAGCCATTTAATCTCATTTAATTTCATACTACATAAGTATGAGAATGTTTCTACATAGTAGCATTGAAACCTGGCTCTGATACCATATTGTAACATCCCCGACCATCGACCCACTTGTCGGGCAATGCTACTACGTAGAAACATTCTCATACTTATGTAGTATGCACTTAAATGAGATTAAATGGATTAACAAAGTAAACATATAATTATTGCTAACATACATAATTAATGGAATCAACAGTAATATCATTGCAAAGAAATACATGATAATATTGCAATCATCACAGACATGCATTTTAATTGAATTTAAACACATGCATATACTTATCTTTGAAACTGTAGTAACTCCACCAACCATGTGCAGACCTTCCACGAGCTTCCCAGCCTTAGACCATGCTGCTCATCACACTCGGCAGTGGGTCACCCCCGAGCTGGGACTAAGCTCCACCCAAGGTAAGGGAATCCTAGACTAGGCTGAGGTTACAGGAAAACTGCACAGAGCAACCAGAAGGATTCCCTCCATGAGCCTTCTTACGCCCACTACTTACGGACTCTCATTCCCCACATGCATGTTCTTCCCGGGAGTATACACCTTCACAAGCACAGTCCATCGGTGCTTCACCTGCCTTCTGGGAATCGACAACAGGCCGGATCAAGAATTCTCAAAGCTTCATAGCTGGTGCTGGACTCTCTCTGGAAGAAAACCACTTCCCCAGTAAACTCTCTCTCCTTGAGAGAGCTTCTCACAAGCCTGACAACCTGCCTCTTCTACCACGGGCCTGACAACCCGCTTCTTCAGCACACTCTTTGACTCAATTCCAATCGGGTGAGGGCAACCACAACAACATCAACACTCAGTTGACACAAGGATGATGACCACAATAGACGATGGGCATAGTCCCGTAAATTGAAATGACTAGATGCTAAAACATAGCACGCTCAGGCGATTATCCAGGTGTCAGGTTCCACATAAGACACAAATCGACCCACGGATTACTGTTTTTAGGATGCGTGACAAGGAAATTATGCAGAGGTCAAGGATGGAGGCCAAACGTAGAGATCATACTAAATTCACGGGAATACACCGGTCAATCTCAGAGGTCTCATGGTTTCGGTTTTTAGAGATGTGTGTGATATGCCGAGCTTATACGCAAAGGTCACACAGTTCAGACAACGAACGCTAGAATGGAGGACGAACCCCCAACTTATATGACGCTTCATCTTTTAACGACATGTTTCCATGTCGACACTTGTCTTCCTGGAGCTGCATGCGTTCCCTTTTTCACACTTGGAGCTACATGAGTTGCCTCTCCTGGGACTTAGGATAAAAACATGTCTTTCACACCACTTTGGAATAATAATAAATTATTATTCCCAAGGACTTAAGCTACTAAGCTCAGCCCCTAGGCTCAACACTTAGCCTCTCTTTCCAACCTTTCAACCCCTTTTCCCTTACCCACCTTGTGGAAGCTTAGTCCCCCGTCACTCTTTCTTCGTGGTCGGTCTCCACACAACGATGTTTAATTTTTATTAATGTTCTGCATATTACATAATAAAAATAGGCTCATGGCCTTTAACACTTAGGATCTCCGGACTAATAAACCCATAAGCCTACTAGCTTATCAATACTCGGCTCACCATCCTACAAAACATGATTTACAATTCATAAACATGATTACAACAGGGTTCGTCCTTGGGGATATTACAATCCCCTCCCCTTATTTTTGCACTGTCCTTAGTGCAACTCTTTACACATCACCAACAAGATTTTCAAAATCTTCAAAAAGATGAGGGTATTATGCCCGCATAGAATCCTCATGCTCCCATGTCATGTCCTTAGGACCGTACCAGGTCCACTGGACCTTTACAAGCCCCATGGCTCGATTTCGGAGTTGTTTTCTTTTCCGGTCCAATATGCGGACATGATGCACTTGCATGACACATTCTTGCTCCACCTAAATCACATTCCAATCAATTACATGATTAGCATTAGGTATATATTTCTTAAGCAATGAAACATGAAACACATTATGTACATTCATGGATGCAGGTAATGCAAGCATATATGCAACTGGTCCAATCCTTTCTAGGATTTCAAATGGCCCGCAAAATCTGGCTGCCAACTTGGTGTAGTTTCCCAGCTTCAGGGAAATTCTATTGGATTTTACTTTCAGGAAAACATGATCGCCCACTTTAAATTCTCTGTGGGTTCTATTCTTATCAGCATAACTCTTCTTCCTGTCTTGGGCAGATTTCAAATTCTGCTTAATTTTTAGCATTTGATCTTCCATTTCCTTGAGCAACTCTGGCTCAACTACTGCCCTATCAGCTGGATTATCCCAACTTACTAGAGTATTGCACTTTCTGCCATAAAGTGCTTCAAATGGGCTCATATTCAATGATGCTTGATACCCATTGTTGTAGGCGAATTCTACCAAATGTAGGTAGTCTTCCCATTTCGATGGTTTATCCATCACATACATCCGTAGTGTGTCTTCTATTACTCTATTCACCCTCTCTGTCTATCCATCAGACTCAGAATGATAAGGTGTGCTAAATTTCAGATTCATTCCGAATCCTTTGAACAACCCCTTCCAAAAATTTGAGGTTAATTTTGGGTCTCTGTTAGACACAATTGTCTTAAGGATTCCGTGCAAGCGTGTTATTTTCTTCACAAAGATATCAACAACATTTGTTGCCTTGTGAGTAGTCTTTAATGGAATGAAATGGGCATCTTTCTAAAGCTTGTCCACCACCACCATAATTGAATCATGTTGCTTTCCTATTCTGGGAAATCCTATGATGAAATCCATTGTCACTACTTCCCACTTCCACTCAGGAATGGGTAAAGGTTGCAGTAACCCTGTTGGGTGTCTGTGCTCAGCTTTAACCTTCTGGCACTCTATACATCTGGTGATGTATTCAACAATCTATTTCTTCATACTTGGCCAAAAGTAATGGCTCTTGACTACTGCCATGGTTTTCTGATATCCAAGGTGCCCTGCATAAGGCACATTATGCATTTCATTCAAAACAATACGTTTCAAGTCCTGGACATTAGGTATATAAATTTTGTTCTTGTACATAAGTGTTCCATCTGTTTTCAATTTATAATTTTCCACTTTCTGTGGCACCTTGCCTTGTTGTAGCTTCGCTACCAGCTCCATGGACTACAAACCTCCACTTGCATCTTCCAAAATTCTTCCCTTTATATCAGTTTGGTACATGCTAATGGATGTAGCATGTAAATCATGTGCTCTCCTGCTGAGTGCATCATCCACTTTATTCTCCTTCCCTTTGATATGCTTGATATAAAAATCATACTCACAGAGAAACTCCAACCACCTACTATGCCTAGCATTCAAGGTTGGATGATCGAACAAATACTTCAGACTGTTATGGTCTGTTCTTAGTTCGAACTTCCTTCCTATGAGATAATGCCTCCACTTCTTTAGAGCATGTACTATGGCTTCCAACTACAAATCATGAGTTGCATAGTTCCTTTCATGCTCTTTCAAAATTTTCTATTCATAACAAATTATGAATCCATTCTGACTGAGGACTCCTCCCAGTCCTTCTTTGCACGCATCAGTGCATACCACAAAATCTTCGTTTGGATATGAAATCCTCAATATTGGAGCACTGGTTAATAGTGCTTCAATTACTGATTTTTTTTCTCACAATCCTTTGTCCACTGAAACTTCTTCTCCTTCCTTTGCAAGGAAGTGATAGGGTGAGCTATCCTTGAGAACCCTGCCATAAACCTTCTGTAATAACCAGCTAAACCCATGAAGGATCTAACTTATGTCACTTTCTTTGGCATTGACCATCATCTAGTGGCCTCAATATTCTCAGGATATACAACTATCCCATCCTTCGAAATAATATGCCCCAAGTAATGGATCTGTTTTTGATAAAATGATCACTTTCTCAGCTTGGCATATAATTGGTGCTCTCTTAGCACCTGCAACACCATCCTAATATGTTTTTCATGCTCTTCCTCCAACTTGGAATACACCAGAATTTCATCCAGGAAGACTATGATGAACTTGTCTATATAGTCCCTGAATACACCATTCATCAGGCACATAAAAACAACGGGTGTGTTTGATAGCCCAAACGACACCACTGTGAAATCGTAATGACCATACCTTTTTCTAAAGGCGATCTTGCTGATGTATTCATCCTTTATCCTTATCTGGTGATATCCTGACCTGAGGTCTATCTTCGAAAATATCTTTGCATCATTCAACTGATCGAAGAGTTCATCAATCCTCGACAAAGGATACGTGTTCTTTACAGTCACTTTGTTCAATTGTCTGAAATCGATACACAATCTCAGTGTTCCGTCCTTCTTCTTCACGAATAGGACCAGGGCTCCCCAAGGTGACACACTTGGGTGTATGTACCCCTTCTTTAGAATCTCTTCAATTTGCAATTGCAACTCTTTCAGCTCTGGCGTACTCATTATGTAATGAGCTTTCGACATTGGAGCTACTCCAGGCATCAAGTTTACAGAGAAGTCAATATCTCTCTTCGGGGGTAATCCGGGTACCTCTTGAAATACATCTTCAAACTCCTTTAGCACCACATGATCTCCAATACTTGAAACCTTATCCATAGGTGTTTCCTCCACATGAGTTGCAAATAATTGAAAACCTTTTCTGTAGCACTTTTGCAACTGCATTGCTGATATTTCTCTGATAACAATAACTCTAGGAATTCCTTGGACTGTTTTCTGATTCTCTTCCTCATCCAGGCAAGTGAATGCCTTGTTACGACAGTCCAATATGTCATGGTGCTGGTCCAACCAGTCCATCCTAATTAGACAGTCATAAGAACCTAAAGGAAAAATATTCAATTCATCCTTTGTGCTCAGTCCCTTTATATCCATTGGACATGACTTAACTAACTCAATGACTTTTCTCTTGGTTCCTGTAGCCAGCTGCACTAACCAAGACTTTTGATGTTGGATTCTTGACAAATGCAAACTTTCCACCACTCTAGGATCTATATAACTATGGCTAGCCCCTAAATCAATTAAAATATTAAATGGTTGGTTGTTAATCATACCTTCTACTTCAATCATGTGCGATTGAAATTCAGCCTGCTTATTGTCCAGGGATGCATAGATCCTTGGCATTCTACTACCCATGTCCTCCATTGTTTCAACTTGCTGAATATTATGGACAAATCTCACTTTTCCCTTTTTGTAGGGACAATCTCCGTACTTATGGTTTCCCTAACAACCCAAACATTGAATGGGCATCTGTCTTGGCCTTTTCTCCCCCACTTTAGCCATTCTCGGCTCTCTAAACGATGGTTGTCCTTGAGGACTATTTTTGAAAAAGGGAGGTTTGTTTCCCTTCTGCCTCTGCTCTTTCTTAAACTTCTTCTGGTCATCCCAAGCCTTCTGAAAGGTAGGCTTTTATCTTTGTTGTTCAGATAAGCATTTCTCTCTTCTTATCGTTTCTTCCATGGTCTTAGGGTCATCATACTAGATCTTGTCCCCAATGGAAGATGGCAGTCCACTCAAATACCTTTGAATCTTGATAGTTTCTTCTTTGATGAACGGAACATACTTCAGCAATTCCAAAAACCTGCGTTCATACTCATCAATGGTCATGTTGCCTAGCTTGAGTTCAAACAACTCTTTCATCTTTCTATCATAATATCTCTTAGTCAAATACTTCTTCTCAAAATGCCTCTTGAATTCCTTCCAAGTGATATCTTTCTCTCTAATGTGTTGCACCCGAACAAGTTGATCCCACCACCTGGATGTTTTTCCTTTTAGTTGATACATCGCAATTACTCGTTCCGCATGAGAGGAATAATTCTGTAGTTGGAAGTATTTCCTCATACCAAGCAACCATGTTTCGACATCTTCCTCCTTCTGATGTTCTCCATCAAACGTAGGAGGATTAATCTTGTTCATCTCTCCCTTAAATTCATCCACTCTAGATCTCTTATGCTTTATGGTAGGAGATTGGCTTGAACAATTGTGTGCCCTTCTCTTGGAGTGAATTTGGGAGTGATGATGGTGTCTACCAACACTCCTTGACCTTCTTCTCTCAGAAGTCTCGTGACTCCCTGTTCTGCTCAAGTCACTCTCCTTATCCAACTTCTTTTCTATTCTCTCCAAACTCTTTAACAACTTTATGTTGAATTCTCCTTGTTTTTCCTAAGCTTTTCTGAGCTTTCTGCTATCTACTCAACGAATTTGGGCATCTTTTTGCAATCCTTCAATGATCTTCCTCATGCTTCCTTCCTTATCTATATCTTCTCCATGGACATTGGAGTTCGATCCTTCAACTCCAAAATGAACATCCATTCCTTATTCTTCATCCTCGGAACTGGAAGTAGTCTGTGCCCTTTCCATTTCTTTTGCACTCAGTGGCAATTCTACATGGTTCTAGCACTCACTAAACTTTTGCAAACACAATGTGCAAACAACCAGAATTTGTTAGGCCATTGTTTCTTAACCAACTCCACAGCATTCATAAACAACTTGATTCAAGAAAATGTTCAGCTTTCATGAATTTTCCAAGCTCTGCTCGGCTCTGTAGGAAACTTAGGCCTTAGCCCCTTTTCTCTCAGCTCCCCAACCCATGGGACCATGGGTCGTGAGCAAGCGCTAGATCGTCAAGGTTCTCTAATCGAAACTTTGGGTTTTCGGGATTTCGGTCCTGCAGCCTCTCACACTCGCTTCCCTCTCCAATTCCCGACTTCCGAACTTCCAACACTTCTAACCATCGAGCCCACAACACAACTGTCACCAACCACGATGGTGACACGTGGTGTACTTAAGAAGTTCCATGTTACCTGAGGTGACACCATCCGACCCCATTGTATCTACTTTTAATTCGGGGCCCAATGGCACGTGGCACACATCCCATGGGTCCACATCCATCCAAGTGACGTCAACCCAACCCACTAGTTCATCTCTTCGAGATTTTGCGATTTCTGGTTTTGGGAGTTTGTGCATCAGCACATCCCACTTCTCCCGACAGTCGAACTCCCGAAATTACAATATGCTCTTCTGGTTGATCCAATGGTCTTGATTTCCCCATGATCTGACGACTTAGATTTCATCAGGATTTCGCGTATTAGGATTTCATGTGTCGTGAGGTCGAAAGAATTTCCACCTTCGTCCTCCCAATCCCCGAAATGTCGAAATTCTTCCTAGACAATTAACGGTCCAAATCTCTCCTCGATCAATGGTTGTGATTCAATCGCAAATTCTCACGAACTTGCCCTTTGACATTTTTAAGTCACGAGTCAGTGAAAGGTTGATCGCTCTCCACGTGTCCCTCCCGATGGACGGTTAGGATTGATGTGGTTTTTCCACTTTCAAATCTCTGACGTATGTGGATCTTTGCTACGTGTCTTTTTCGATGGATGGTCTTGATGATGTCGGGGCTTTGTGTATCGCGATTTCCACACTCTTGTACAACTCCAAAGGGTTTTAAACCTTGTGCACGTTCCCTAGATCCAATAGTTATTGGTCCACATGCTCAGATCTGATGGCCCAAATCTGATCTCTTCTGCGCGCTCTCCTAAGTGTTTGGATGTGGATTCGACAGTCCTAATATTCTCCTTTACATCTGATCTGTGGCTATGGTTTTATTCTACCGCTACTCCTCCTAAGCTTCGTAACACGGACAAGTAACCCCTTGATACTCAGAAACATTCTAAGGTTTGAAATTAGTCCTCCAGACACAATTTCCTCCCGAAACCTTGGGTCCAGATACCACTTATACAGCCCATCCAGGCTCAACGTTGAAACCTTGGGCTCTGATACCATATTGTAACGTCCCCGGCCATCAACCCACTTGTCGGGCAATGCTACTACACGGAAAAATTCTCATACTTATGTAGTATGTACTTAAATGATATTAAATGGCTTAACAGAGTAAACATATAATTACTGCTAACATACATAATTAATGGAATCAACAGTAATATCATTGCAACAGAATACATGATAATATTGTAATCATCACATACAACATTTTAATTGAATTTAAGTGCATACTACATAAGTATGAGAATGTTTATGCGTAGTAGCGTTGCCTGGCAAGTGGGTTCCCTTTGTGATTGACCGGTGTATTCCCTGAATTTTGTCTAGTCTCTGTGTTTGGCCTCCATCCTCGACCTCTCCACAATTTCCTTGTCACCCATCCTGAAAACGGTAATCCGTGGGCCGATTTTTGTCTTCTGTGGAACTCGATACCTGGATAATCACCTGAGCATGTTGTGTTTTAGTGTCTGGTCATTGCCATTTATGGGACTATGCCCATATTCTATTGTGGTCGTCATCCTTGTGTCAATTGAGTGTTGATGTTGTTGCGGTTGCACTCACTCGATTGGAATTGAGTCGAAGAGTGTGCTGAAGAAGCGGGTTGTCAGGGCCGTGGTAGGAGAGGCAGGTTGTCAGGCCTATGAGCATCTCTCTCCAGGAGAGAGAGAGTCTACTGGGGAAGTGGTTTTCTTCTAGAGAGAGTCTAACACCAGCTATGGAGCTTTGAGAATTCCTGATCTGGCCCGTTGATGAGGCCCAGAAGAGAGGTGAAGCACTGATGGACTGTGCTTGTGAAGGTGTATACTCCCAGGTGGAATAGGCATGTGAGGAATGAGAGTTTGTGAGTAGTGGGCGTAAGAAGGCTCCTGGAGAGAATACTTTCGGTTTTTCTATGCATTTTTCCCGTAACATCAGCTTAGTCTAGGATTCCCTTACCTTGGGTGGAGCTTAGTCCCAGCTCGGGGGTGACCCACTGCTGAGCGTGATGAGCAACGTGGTCTAAGGCTGGGAGGTTCATGGAAGGTCTGCATGTGGTTGGTGGAGTTACTACAATTTCAAAGATAAGTATATGCATGTGTCTAAATTCAATTAAAATGCATGTCTGTGATGATTGCAATATTATCATGTATTACGTTGCAATGATATTACTGTTGATTCCATTAATTCTGTATGTTAGCAGTAATTATATGTTTACTCTGTTAAGACATTTAATCTCATTTAAGTGCATACTACATAATTATGAGAATGTTTCCGCATAGTAGCATTGATGGTTGGGGACGTTACAATGGATATTGAGAATTATAGCCAAAAGTTGACGGGAAAGGTTTTTCCTTGCATAACGGAAGCAATTGCGAGATGGAAGCACTAGTGGACCTAGTGGTTGGAAATGCAGAATGGCCAAGTGGGGGCTTGGCTAGAAGGCTTAGAATAGGGGCCAATGGTGCACAGTTGAGTATAATGGAAGTGTACATGGGCAGTGAGGTTCTACAAGAATTCAAGGAAAATCGTCTACAACAACAACCAACTAATTAAATTAAATCTAAAATAGATATGCATTGGAGTGCATGATAGAATTGATGCGAGATGAAATAATAAAGATAGAATGCATATACATGAAATAGGCATGACAAGATTAATGCTCAATGCATATTGACATGCATAGGTGCATTAGTGCATGTGGGCATGCTTGAACATGTATATGGCGTGAGTATAGAATAAGAGTAGTCTGTTGTGTATATATATGAAATGATGATGCTATGATATTGAATAAACTAATGATGGATCATGTATCCAGGAAATTAATGATCATGGCATGATGATATTGTTGCTTATGGTATCCATCAATATGAAGAGAAATGAGGATGGTGGAAATGTTGACCAATAGAATTAGTGAAGGGAGCCAACGAGCTTCTACAAATGTCAAAGGATTAGGTAGCATCAAGTAAATTGATAACAACCATGCAGGTATGCATTTGGTGTTGTTGTGATGTATAAATGAAGGGAATGGAGGTAAGGATTACATCAGTCTAATATCAATATTTGAATTGATGTAAAGGCAGAAAGCCTTGAATATGAAAATATTATTTGTTTCTTGAATGCATTTATGGTAAATTTAATTGCATGTTGTGTTATATTGGTTATGAGATCATAACCAAGACAAGACAAGACAAGAGACATACTCATGTGGTAGCAATGAATGCCATGGGTATATGGTATTTCAGAGTCAATGCAAGGATGCATTGGGTAAATGTGGCCCTGGGAATTGGCACATCGGTAATGTTTGACTACATTATGAAAATTTTTGGTGATGGAATGCATATGTTGCAGTGGATGATGGTTTCATTCTAGATAGTATGATTAGTGTTTGAATTCCATTTTTAATATGAATAATCACTGGAAATGATTGAATTGCTTGTAAATTACAATTTTGAGCTCATTTATGAATTGTTGGAAATATGCCTGAGTGCTAACAATCTTGTTTGGCTGCAAGAAAGTTGAAAAATTGCAGGAAGATTGATCTTGGATATGGTAGTGATGTAAGTCCATAAAGAAAGATGATATTTACAACTACAAGAGTCAAACATAATGAGTAGAAAAATCATGCATGGAAACTTTATTTACATGTATAGAACAGATTTGAGAAATTAATGATTGAAAATTGTTATGATATGTTAACAATTTGGTTGGCTGAATTAAATGAGAAAAATTACAGGAGAAATGGTCTTGGATATGACAGTGCTGTAAGCCCATAAGGAAGACAAATGCTTGTTGATACAAAGAGCCAAATGTCTTGAGAAGAAAACTTGTGATTGGGAAAATTAGTTCCCTATATCTAAATGAGATTTGGAAATTGATATGTAAAATTTCTATGATGATATCTCATGATGATTTTATGTGTGTGATACAGATGAGAGAATGGCTATTAAAGATAGAAATATTGGAAAAGAGGCTACTTATATGACACTAAAACCATATGATTACCACAAGTTACGATTTCTAGTAAACAATATGGTAACAAGTTGGTGCTCCCCTTGTGCAAGAACACCTTGGCAAACAATGGATCACCTGAGGGACTATGTAGCAGTGAAGGGGATGCTTGGGCTTGGAGGGTGAGAGTGGAAAGGGAGAGGGAAATCAATACTGCATATGACATGGTGGTTGGAATCAAAATGGCGTGTCAATAAAAGAAGAGTGAGCCAATGTTTTGCTAGGGTTGCTCGTAAATTGGAGCAACAACCATATGAATGAGTGATTGTAATCATTGAGTTGATTATGCTGAAAGATGAGATGATTGGTGTTCAGTGCATTTTAAGTTTTCCTGCGTTCCTTATTGCTTGTTGTGCCTGAATAACATCTCTACATATGTGTTTTGTGGGACTAAATTCTTTGGTTTGTTTGTTCAATCGTTACTATGTATGGTTAAGTTTCTTGTGTTATGATTGATTGTTATGGGCAGTTGCATGACATTGTATGTCATGATTGATTTTTGTTTTCCACCAGAGTTGTGTTTAGATGTTGTGTAGGAGGAATAGTTGAAACCATTTGAAATTTGGAGATTCCATTATCACAAATGGAATTCTTGGAGCCACAACTCAAAGACCTCCAATCCAAACTAGCCCTGGAAACCTGGAAGGGAAGTGGCATAGCCCGAAAGACTGCAGTGCAAAGAAAGGGTACACTTCCTTAGGTTGTGCAGGTTGAGGGGAATAAGAGTTTTTTGGTTGGAATTGTTGTGGGAATCAACAAAGTATAAAATATATTGTAGCTGGAGTTCCTGGAGCCACAACTCTAAGACTTCCTATCTGACCTTGTACTGGAACCCTGGAATGGAAGTTGTATAGCTTGAAGGACTGCAGCGCAGAGAAGGGGTACACTTCCTTGGGTTGTGCAGGTTGAAGGTAATGATATTTATTGGTTGGAATCACTATGGGAATCGATAGAGAGTGAAGAATATTGCAGCTAGAGTCGGAGGAAGGTGGTGCAGGTCACGAAAAAAATGAAAGACTGCCGGTTGGAATTGCTGCCAGAATGATGAATTGTGAAATTATCTTGCGTGGGTTGGGCCAGGGTGCCTATGTATGTATGATTTTGGGCCAAAGAACCTATGCATTTTTTTAAGATGGAATGCTTATGTGACTTTAGGCTGGGGAGCCTATATGATTAATTAATGATCGAGAGACAAAATTGTAAAGTGAATGAACACCCATAGGGTGTTGTGTGCTGAGGACAGTGAAAAAATAAGGGGGAGGGGATGTAAAATCCCCGTTTTTAATCCCTACAAATTATAATGTAATCGTATAAATGTGAATTAGGCTGGTGAGTTGATTTGTTGGGGAAAAGAGCCTGTATTGGTTTAATGTGGCCGAAGTCTGAATGGTATATTATGTGTGTTGAAATAAATAATAAAAAAATAGTAATCACTAGTTGTGATACGAAAGGGATGAAGAATGATGGGGGGACATGATTCTACAGGAGAGAGGGGGGGAAGGGAGAATTACTCGTGGGTATTAATCCAATCCCACATTCCTGAATTATTATTATTTTATGTAAATATTCTATTTGTTGTTGAATGTTCTTAAAGCCAACCATTAAACTCATGTAAGAGGGTGGGTGTGAGTGGTCACATCCCATAGTTATTGGAGAGAATGGGTAGGAGTACAATAAGCTTGGGGAAGAGTGTAAGTCAAGTCAAGCAAGCAAGCAAAGGGAGAAAATTCATATGGCCAAGGGGTAAGTTTTTAGACAGTCATGTTTTTGCATGGGAAGTAATTTTTACTTGCATATTTTAGATAGCAAGAGAGGAGAAGAGTGCTGGGAAGAGCACCAACCATGTTGGGATTGAAGGAAACCATTGTTGGACTATGTTTTATGTTGAGAAAGAGGCCCATGTGCCTATAAATTGGGTTGTAATCCTACGAAACATTTTTTATGTTGAGAAATAGACTCAAGAGCTTTGTGAGGGATATTGTGAGCATTCCTGGAGTAGCTAGGAAGTTTTCTAGACAAACAGATGCATTGGAGCCTTGGAGGGAAGTGGGAAGGACTTAGGGACTCTTTGCAGTGAAGGGGGGTCCCATTCCTTGGGTTATGCAGCTTGTGAGAAACAGATTGAAACCTGGGTTTTGGGGCTGATGTGTATGGAGAGTGGATAGCCAGAGGGTTAGATCTCGTTGTGGACTCATAGCCTCAGCTCAAGGGTGGCTTGTTGTTGAAAGAAAATGAACAACAATGCCTATGGATGGGAGGTTCATCCTTCGTTTACATCCAGTTGGTTAATCATTAAGAAATAAGTGTTTCTGTTATGTTCTTATGTTAATTATATTGTGTAAATGATTTCATGAATGTTGTGTGTTTGTTGTTTGCTTGAACAATTGCATTCATGTTTAAAAATATGTTGTTAGATGCATATAAGGTTGTGGTATCAGTCAAATGGTTAGATTGTGTGTGATATGCAGCTCATAAGCTATAGGAAATTAATAAGCATAAAATCTTAATTTAAATGTGTATTCTACATGTAACAATGCTCAACTGGTGGTTGGGTGTGTTACATACGGGGCTAGTCATGTGTGGACTTTTAAGAAGATACTTGAAGTTCCAAAACCTTAACTCTAATTGGGGGTTGAGGCATGCAAAAACTGTAACCCTAGATGACTATCAGGCTATATTAAACATTAGGCCACTAGGAAGAGAGGGGGTTCCATTCTTTTAACAGTGTACTTGTTCCATAGTGGAGAAGAGCATCTAGGAGTGGGATTTGAGAGCATAGCATAGGAGGAAGAAGATTATGCAGTAGCCATTTAGGCCATGATGTCAAAGGCAAATCCATAGTGACCACCCCTTTCTTTGTATTTACATCTTCATAATTGAACAAAAAAGAGCAGAGTGTAAGCCTCACCTTCTAGCTGGGTTTTCTCCCATATCAGGTTCCCCAGGTCACCTCCTGTGTTCATTTGTGTGATTGGTGTGTTCATTTCCTTGCTCTTTCATTTTCAAAATTCAATTATTTCCATAAATTTAAGCATTAAGCTAGTAATAAGAAATACGGGATCCAAGGAAATAAATTGAATAATAAAAGATTTTAGAATATTGCAAGATCTGTTGTGTCAAATTTCTCTAGTGGAACATCCGCGATAGATTACAAATCACTCAAGGATAAGAACCAAAGGTGTAGAGGTCTCAAAGCTTTAAACATGATAATAATAGAGCATCACAATAACACTAGCGTTTCTCTTTCAATTGGATCACACACACACACACACACACACACACACACATCCATGAAAGGTTGGTGGAAAAATATGCTAGGAAGTATTAGAAAAAGAACAACTATCATCTAGTTATCTGGTAGTTCTCTTTTCCTAATCCTAAATGTAGACAACATTTTTCTGCATTTTTTTTTTTTATCAGGGTGAGTGGTTTGATGCTTACTTAAATACTTAGATCAATTGCCCTAGTTTCCTACATATCCAAGCTTCTGTAGGTCCTTCTTTAGACTATCTTGCATCCCACAAGTTCCTTGACTACTTCGAAACCTGACCCCAACAATACCCTCCATTCATTCTTGTGTGAATGCATTAACATAATTACACTCATATTCTATCTATTAAATATAATTCAAGCATTATGATAGTGAAATTAAAAAAAAAAATTGCATAAAAAATAAAGACAAACACTTGTATGTTTCTTAGAAGTTATCCATTGAACTGCACGAAAGCGATTTACCTCCTATTCGTACACATCTTAATGTAGAGGCCGCCCCTAAGCCAGAAGATGAGACTCCGTGAACTAAACAATATCTACTAGACTCGAATTATCACTCAACCCAACCCAAAATACTTTGAATTTAGTTAGGACCAAGCGCCTACCACAATTTCTCTCCTTGAAAACTCCAAATATCTCACCCAACATTTAATCAGCCTTGAAGTTCTCCTCTTAGCGATACATAACATAAGGTATGGATTTCTCCTTTTCCCGAAGAAAATTTTCTCCAACTTATATCAATATAAGGTGATTTACAAAACCTGTTTCTGTCCAAAAAACAAAACAGATAGAGGGCAGCCAATGACTACTTGAACAAACAGAAAAATTCTGCTCACTTTGGCGTTGATTTCTCAACAGCAGAAAACACTAATCCAACTAAAATGCTGAGGGAAATGATGCTGTGAGGAATAAAGAAAAAACAACAAGTTTCGGACCATCTACATTCTTATCGAGCCATTCAAAAAACTCAGTTTTCAAATATATTTAGATGGGTATGCAAGCTTTCTTTCCCATTTTCCCAATGATAGATTGACAGCCTGCCTTTTGGCTCCTTTAAAGCCCGCTTTGACAGGGCGTCCGCCTCTTTATTATGCTCCCGGTAAATATGCTGAAAATTAAGATCCTTAAATTGAAGAGAGAGTTTCTTAATCTTTGATTTCCATCCATCTAAATTCACCACCTGTAACTTGCTCTTGTTGGTCATCCAATCGATAATGACTTTCGAGTCCCCCAAGATTTGGATTTTGTCTATTGCCCAGAGAGAAGCCAAAGTTAAGGTCGCCCACAAGCCCAGGAGCTCTGCCTTGGTATTTGTGCCCACACCACAATTAAGGTACCATTTTGTGACTCTTGAAGCGTGTGATTTGAAGATTCCACCTGCTGAACAACAATTTCCTGTTTGTAAGGCTGCCCCGTCGAAACAGGCCAGCGTGAAACCATCTAAGAAAGTAATTTCGCAAACACGGTTTGGGATGGAAATTACTATGGTAGGCTGCCAAGTAAAAGAGACTGCAATCCTATAAACCACTGCACGAGGAGATGGAATGCAGTCCTCAAAAATCACCCTATTCCTCTCCAACCATATATTCCAACATGTATACGCTGCCAAGCTTACTGGAGACGAGATATCACTTGACCACTTCGTTAAGCAGTCAGACACCGAGCATCCATCCCAAAGGTTTTTCAGATTGAAAATTTTAGATAAACGATGCCAAATTGCTTTTGTAAATGAGCAATTTATTAACAAATGATTGACACTTTCCTCGTTGCTGTTGCACAGTCTGCACACCCCCGGTCCAATCCAACCTCGTCTTTGGAGCACATTCCATGTGAGTATTTTTTCAAATGCTACCAGCCACAGGAACAATTTTAGTTTTAAAGGAAGAGGCCATTTCCACAGCTTTGGAACCCAAACTTTATCACTGTGAAAATCCAAAGGTTTTATGAGAGCAGAATAAATATTTTTAACTGAAAGAACTCCTGAAGCATCCCCCCCCGCCCAAATCAAGCTGTCCTCACCAGCTTGAAGAGAAATCCCTGCATCCTTTAAAGCAATTGTGAAGTTGTCCCATTCCAAAGCTAGCTGCCCCGATAACCCCAAAGAAGAATTGGAGCGCCACCGACCTGGTAATGAAGGAATGCCCCCTAACTCACTAGCCTATGCTAGAACTAGAATTCTATTTTTGGACAACTGCTCATGAAGCTCTTCAGTGAGGATAGAGGACTCTTCTAAACCGGCAATTTTGTCCAAACCGATAAGAATCGATTTTCCTGAACTGACTCTCTACCGAAGCCAATGTAATAAGACCGGAATGCTTTTTGTCAAACCTTTCCAAAAAACGGAAGAATGCCATTGTTGTTGAAAAGGTTTCCTGAGCCAATCAACAAAGGAAGAACCCCCCAAATATTAATCCTTTAATATCCTTTGCCAGATGCTATCCACCGTTAGCGCCCTCCAAAGGGAATTTGCCAGTAAAGCTGTGTTGAAAGTGGTCAAGTTTCTGAGACCCCACCCTCCACAGTGTTTCGGTCTAGCAAGAAGGTCCCATCTACAAAGATGATAGTGGTGGTTGACTTTTTGACCACCCCATAAAAAGGAAAAACAAAGTTGTTGAATGCGGTTCAAGATGGATGTTGGGATCAGTKCCAACGACATCCAAAAAACACATTGGCTCTCCAAAACCGATTTAACCAAGATTAACYGGCCACCCAAAGAGAGCCAATGATTTCTCCTTAGCTACGATGAAGTCTCTAAAAAAATATGCCACTTTCCCATGTAGGTAATAAAAATTTGATCTATTAAGTATCCTTTGGGTTCCTGGATTATTAGACCTKGGTTTAGAGTAGTTAATTCTTGGCATAAGTGAAAGGATTGCAAGTTTCTGATATATATTCCCCAATCTCATTGGATTTGCTGGGTATAAGGTTCTAATAATCATAAGAATGGGAAACAACATCAACGCCATTACATATAGGCTCTAAACTTTGAAATTTAAAGGTTTTAAAAATTTAAACTTAAATTCATGTTAAGTGTCAAATTCATGACACTTTATTTTAAATTCTGAAATATATTCCCCAATCTCACTTAAATTTTTAAAATTTAAATTCATGTTAAGTGATATATTTGTTTATTAGAAAACGTTTCCTAAGTTTTATGAAAGATGTATACATATAATAACGACGAAAAGAGCTCTTACGACCGAAAAATACGCCTGTGTGTACAGATTTGCGAGGGTCATAAAAGAACGTAATTTTCGAGGTCGTTGGCGATCCCAAATCCTTCAAGCTCTCTAAAACGGCGGTCTGTGCATAATCGGCAATGGCGGCGACGGCGTTCAATCCCCACCTCTCGAGTTTCGGCTCCTCTCCTACCGAGACGGGTCATGGCGGGCTCACTGAGTGTCACTCATTTATACCACATTGATAATGTATTGAATACAATCCGTAAATATAAATGCTGTGCTCGAAATACCATTAACGTGTTCGTAGAAAGGAGAGATGGTTGGCATCTCCCTCGACAAGGACGGGAACAGTCTTCGGACTTTCTTATCACACGTGGTTAAGGCTCTCCACCATCTCAAGGGTGGATCTTATCCCAAGTTTTTTGGATGATTACGTGTTCGTAAAACTACACAAAGAAAGACAATTTATTGAATTTTAACATTTTTCTAAATTTAATAAAAAACATATATAAAACTTTTTGTTTTCTTTCTTAACATTTTCGTATCTTTACTTTTAACAATCTACTTTTTCTAAATTATGATAGAGAACAATAAAAATTTAAATAAACAAATGTTCAAGAGTATATATATATATAAATAAAAGATGAGATGGTGTGTATTTGTGTGATTTTTAAGAAACTATAGAATTATAAGAATATTTATTATTTAAGGATGAAATGAAAAATTACCATTTTATTTAAATCATGGGGAAAATAATAAAAACATTATATTTTTTACTTAAATTAGGTGATGTATGGGTGTCAGTGTTAAGCAAATGTAGTGGGTTGTGTATGGGGCTACTGAGTGGTTTTAGTGTGCATGGTGTGAAGGAACATAGCTTTAATGAGCTAGGATAGTAGGACAATTGACGATTTCATGGTGCATTCGACGAGAGCTTGGATTTATGATGAGTTTGGGTTAATGGTTGTGTAGGGTATTATGGTTTTAGGTGGTGGCTTTAATTGAAGTAGAGGGGCTACTCTGTCTGGCATTGGGGGAAAATTGAGTGCCTCAGTGTTAGCAAGGATATCTAGTCCTAGTCCCCCACTTGGCTTGTGGTGACATTTTGTCAGTTATGTGGTGATTCTCTCTAGTTTTTGTTATGTAGATTGGTGGGGTTCTCTATTGGCCTTGGCTCTAGTTTTTACATTGAGTTTGTGGTATGGGGAAGGGACCCTCTGCTTTCCTATTTCTAGCTTCTGGTTCCTCTGTTGTCTGGGGTTTGGGGAGAACTTGCAGGGAACCCTTTTGTGTTGGTTTTAGCCTAGGTTTGTTTTTGGTTGGTGGTTTGGGGTCCTTTGGGTTCTCTCATGGTTTTGGCTCTCGGGCAAGTAGGTCAGGCTCTTGAGTTTTTCTATGTTCTTTTTTTTCTTTTGGATCTTCCATCCAACTAGTAGGATAAGCTCAATTGTTTCTCCAAGTCTTTGTGGGCCCATTCCTCTCATGCCTGTGGTCCCTTGTCTATCATGGTTGACCAATTTTTCATGGAAGCTCCCGAGTCCAGTGCAAGAAGTCCGAGAAGAAGGAAGAGGAATGCCTCTCGACCTCCCAGCCACAAGACCCTTGTCCTCTCCATGACCGAGGTTGAAAAAGATGCAAAGTAGGAAGAACAAATCTTCTAGACAAAGTTTCCTGCCACGGTTAAAGAGAAAGTGCAACCTATGGAGGACACTATCCTAAAAAGCACAAACAACTTGCTAAGGAGCAAATTAAGTAGGATTATTAGGGTTGGTTCTTAGACTCTAGGTTTTCAAGTACTAGAGACACTAAAGTGTTCTGAGCCACTAAGTTATACTAGATTACTAAACCCCTTATAGACCAAGTGGTTAAGGAAGAAGAAGATCAACACCAAGAAATCCTAACCATGATGATGATGTTTGAAGCTAAATTCAAGGTAGTTTGTAAGGTTATATTTGGTGTTCGAATTGTACTATTAGAATGACAGGCTGATGGTCAGGGTTGCTTAGTTGAGGCAGAAGAGGTCTTAGACTCCCAAGGTACCTCTTCTAACCCAATTATAATTGAAGAATATGAAAATCTCGACGAGTCAGAAAAACAATCCAAGAAACTCAAGCATCCAACCTTCCAAACTCTCTGAGCCCAGCTTGATAAGTCCTATGTTGTTTCTTTTGTAGTCATGATATGTTATTTTTCTTTGCAGTCATGTTTCGTAGTGTTTGCTAGCATTTAGCCTTGTTATTCTCTTGGTTTTGCTTTATTCCATATGAGGCTCTAGACCTATGTAGGCAGATTAGACACAATTCTAGTGACTTGGATATACTCTAGATGATCCTCTAGAACTTTCTGTGGTGTAGTTTCCTTTTTGGTAAGGAACATAGAACATTGGCTATAACATTTTTTATACTATGGTAATATAAAAGTAGCTAGCTTATAAAATAACATTATATTTTCACAAATTTAACTGTTCATAAAACTTTTAATTAAGAATTTAATTTAAAATAAATAAATAATTTAACTAAATAAAATATTTTTATAATATAAATATACAAAATACCAAAATGATTTAAGATATCTGTAGTTTAAATGTTATATGTTTTGGTTCTTTTTTCAGGGATTTTTTTTTTGTTTAATTTTGCTTAAAATTTGACGAAAAATTGTTAGATCTACAGATTTGAGTGGCTAAATCTATATAATCTGAGTGCCCCAGGAGTTTTTCAACACACTTATCCATTTATACATTCAAAAATATAATTTAAACAACATGAATTGTGATTTCCTCTAAATTTATGTCACCAAATTCCAACGAAAAAGACCAAAATATAAAACGTTTAAACAACGCCTTTAAAATATATCTCTTAAATAATCATACTATCTATATACTTTGTTTAAATACTTTTATTTTAAAAAGGAAAACAACGACATAACATAATGAAAAGGGTGTTTGGATCAATTAACTTTGCATTTTTATTTTTTTAATGTTGGTATATTACTTAATTTTTTTTTTCTACTTTAATGTTGGTATATTATTAATTATTCATAGGATTGGCACCCAGATTTTTTATTTTAATTTTGAAGTTTATGAAAAGGCCAAAGATACCCTAAAGTAACAAAAGGGGAATTCATCATTATCCTCGGATGCCTAGTTTCTTTGAGTTTATTGTACTCGCAAAATGAAAAGGAGAACAATCACAAAGGAGAGGGTAAACACTTAACCATCACGAGAAGAACTAAAGTAATTTAAAGAAAGTTGAAACACGCCTAAATGAAATTGGTTGTGTGTGACTTTAGGGAGTTGGCTTATAGAAAGTGCATGATATAAGTGATTACTATAGTGAAGTATGTAGTTACTTTAGTGGAAAACGTGATATTGTTGGAAGATAATACAATTGATATCTAGTATCATAAATTAAAAATTAGAAAAAGAGTTAAATTATTGGTTAAGCATGAGAAATTGAAGGTGGATGTGAATAAGAATAACATGCATATATAGTTTTGAGAATGAAATGATATAATCTAGAGTACAATTGATTTATAAATAGGAGCTAGAGTTTAGAGTTTCAAAATGAGAATGTGATATTTTAGTTTTTGCTTAGTTTTTATGCTTGGAATGTGTTGGATCAATTTATGTATAATTGTAAATGTGAGTTTATAATGATGGGAGTTAAGACATGTGCGCTTTAATAAATGATTTCATTTGTAAATGTTGTAAATATGTTACTATGGATTCTTAGTGTAGAGATCAAGGCCAAGACTTAACTAGTGAGAGGATATGCAAGTGGATGAAGCAAACATATTTATATAGACTATGTAGCAGGCTTGCCACGGTGAACTCAAACTAAATAAATATCAATGCTGGAATATAATACATAATGGTCCCAGATTATTGTGGAGAGCACAAGAGAGGTTATGATTCCACTAGAGTCAAAGAGGAAAGGAGGGCATATGGGAAAGTAAATCCTTTATTTCCAAATAACGACATTAGATCTCATCTCTTTTCTATTATGTGCCTTAAATGGAGCCATCCTCCTTCTTTGACTTATAAAACCTATCACTGAAAGCATGTTAGTGATTAGTGGAGAAGTCTTCTCACATAGTTATGGAAGGATGGGATAAGTACAATCATCATTCTGAAGTGTAAGAGTTATGCATTCCTCTTATCAAAAGTAATGTTAGCCATCATTCCCCTCAATTGTCTCATTGTCATTCACTTATTCACTCTAGCATCCATTCCATCATTCTTCTGTTCATGTTCTAGACTCATCAAGTTGTGTTCTCCATTTATAACCATTAACAAATATGGAAATTGAGCAAATCAATGCTATGAAGAGGAAAATTACAAAAATTGGATGGGAGATAAATCACTATAGGTGAGCATTGAGGATAGGAAAGTTAGAAATCCTTCACCCCCTGTGTATTTTTTGTTCTCTGGATGCTTGAGAGGCAAGTATTATCCTTGTAGGAAATTCCTAGAAAGCATACAACCGATTGGGCTCTTTTTGCTCACACTCGAGAGAACAAGAGGGAATAATATCCCTAAGGAACTATTGAGCAAAGAAACAAAAGTTCTTCTTTGTGTTGTGTGGGGCAATGAAGGAGAGTGCCATGGTTGTTTGATGACTAGATGAGATGTCTGGAGTACTATGTAATGAGCATATTAGCTGAGCATGAAAGTGAATGGGTTGGGTTGAGAGAGAGAGAGAGAGAGAGAGAGAGAGAGAGAGAGAGAGAGAGAGCTTGGTTCCTTTTCCCTGGAGGCCTTATAACCCAACTCAAAGGTGGTATTTGCACTTGATACCTATGGTTGGGTGTAAAATTGCTCATACACAACCAATTTCTTGGACCAACTTTTGTTAAAAGATAATTTCTTTGTCATTGTTTATAAATATGAAAATTAATGTTATTCTCTATTATCAAAGTCTATGTATTAGCATGCTATGTGTAATTGTTCTTAAATATGATCATGGGAATTTGGTTGGCATGAATTTCTATTAATCCATGCTTGTTTTATTTTTGTTGCATTTTAATTATAGCACCTGCACATGCATTTATTAATTTCTTGTCCTCTTTGAGAGACTTTGTCTGATGGTATTGTGGAAATATGGGCTATGAGGAATGGAAATTGAAAGACCTGTTATTGCAAGATTTGTACTTGTGCAAAGCTCTCCATAAGATTCCAATCTTGTGTAAAATTTGAAAGAATCTACCACTGTCACCTAAGTAAAGACTTCCCTCATTTTAATGATGGAAGGAGGTCCACTACAAGGGAGGATTCCTTGGAGACCTCAAGAGATCAAATAACAAGATTAGCCAAGCCTATAGCCCCCTATCTTGGTCACCTATTGGTTAGGTCTAGGTCTAGGAGAGGAAATGAGAGGTAACAAGGTATTTGTTTCATCTGTATGAGACAATAAACAATTGCAACATAATATAGACAAATACCAAGTTATATAGTTCAATGATGACCTCATTAGATTCTAAATGATCAATAAAAGATACGGCTATTGCAAATTATAGTAGTAAAGAAGTTGTACAACAACAATTAATGTTTTGGAAAAACAACAATAAATAGTACTATAACAAATTAACATGAAAAATTATCCTACAACATGTACAATATTATCCAATTGCTAGATGAAATTTATGAGTAGCTTAAGCCACTTTTCCAAGTGTGTATGCAACAAATAAATGTAAAATTCAGTGGTTGTAGCAAGCTTTTGTAACAACAACAACAAACAATGTTTGTTTTCTAGGTTTAGGGTTAGATGAGTTAGCAATATGTTAGAGAGAGGGAGAATATTGATTTTAATTGCTAACTTCACCACAAGAAAAACTCTAGACTAGTGTCACTATCCTATAGGGATTATGGAGTCAAACATGCATAACCTTGAAGGTTGAACTAGATGAAATAAGAAATATTAGGTCTAATCCCTAAGGTGCAAACACTCTTGGGCCTTAGGTTCTACACTTTGAAGAAAATAGTTCCTAGGATGCAAACAATCTTGGGTCCTAGGTGCCATTTTCTTTATTCTTATTCCAATTCGATCATGATCAAAGACTGGGGTTAAAAACCTGAAGTGCAAGTAGTTTTGGTGATCCAAAAAGGATCCAGAGAAGACTAAGGACAACTCATAATTCGTAGAAGCAACTCAGGAAGTTCAGAATGGCCTCAACAGACAGAGAAAGGGAAAAAATTCAAAGTCCTCAAAACTAAGTGAAATTGGCATCATCGCGAAGAGCACATCACAAGCTTTCCAACAATGTAAACGACTTGTTAAACGGAATTACAGATCAAACGATATTCACGGTCAAAGTTTTGGTCAACCTAGTCGAGTCAACAGGGATGAGTCAACATCCATACTGCTGACGTCATCATCTGTACAATATACGTGGCACACACAGAGGGCAACATATGTCATGTTGACATCATCATGAAATCAACATGGTGATGTGGAAACACGAGAGGCTACCGCGTGTCACTCATTTTCGACATTTTCGAGTCAACATGTGGACCAATGAGGAAGTGCCATGTGGCATACCGTACAAGACATGGAATGATGACGTGGTAGGTGACATGGAAAGGTGATTGTCCAAGTGGATTGCGTGGGCCAATGGTTGGCTGCCACGTGGCAGTGGGCAAATGCCCAATGAGGGCCCAAAACTGGATTTTCAAAAATAAAAAAGGGCCCGCCAAATTTGGCGGAGTCCCACCAAATCTGGTGGCAAAACTACAATCCGACAAATCTAAAAAACAACTCCAAACTTGGAGACGGTTCCAAACTCATATATGTTGTTATAACTATAATCCCAAAAGGGGAGGCCTGCGTGCTCAACCCCGGGACCTCCCCCTATCCAAACGCATTAAAATAGTCTCCGCCAACCGTTAGCCCAACAGGCTCTGTTGGTCAATCTGCCCAACATTTAATTTAAATGCCGAATTTTACCCACAAACGGGAGGAGACCACTCGACGGTATGACCAAGCATGATTTTCAAGACAAAGTACAATGAGTTAATTGCAGGGTGGAGGCATGAAAACTGAAACAAGATTTCTCAAGGGTCTGGGAGTGCCAGAGTCAGATTGAGGCGTGGAGACAGTCATTTTGTTGGAAGATTGGTTGTTGTCATTGATGTCAACCCTAGTCATGGGTTTTGGACCACAAGATTGATGAAGGTATTTGGACATGAAGGAAAATCCACATGCAGATACAACACCCATAGATGGATAGTATACATCATGTTGTTTCCGGTGGTATGTGGCACATCACGTGGATCCTCATGGTTGAGGAGAAATGAATTTTTGAAGATGACAAAGTGAATTGTACATGTAGGCCCTAAAGATAATTACAGAAAATAATTACAAAATAAGAAAGTGTCAGGTCGGCCCTAATGTTAAAAGGAAGTGACATAAATGGTATAAATAAACATCATTATACATTCATT
>JASDQU010502085.1:108390-147648 GCA_032191745.1 Picea mariana | reverse complement strand
CTACCTTTGGAAGTCATTACTTCCCTTGAACAATAACTATTGATTATTTCTCATATATTGTGCATGGTGTATTGTGGTGTATTGGTGTAACTCTTATACTATTGTTCATTTCTCACTGGATATAGTTGAATGGTTTAAGTATAAGTTGAAAAAGGTTTTAAATTGTACTTGATACTGATTCACCCTCCTCTCAGTATCAACACATTTTTGGAATTCGACACCACAAATTCAATGGTGCTATCTATTTTCTGATATGAGCAAATCTTCTACAACTTAATTCCAGAATGAGGTATACTTATGTATTTTTCCAAATTCTTTTGCTGAGTTAATAAAAAGGACTATCCATTTGAGAGAAGGACCCAGAGACGTAGTCCACCAGGGACGAACTCTGTTATCAAGTTTTTGTGTTAAGATTTGATGCTTATGTCTCTTCATTATTGATCTTTTCCTTCTTTATGGTGCACTTTAATTTATGCTCATTTAATACAATTCTTTATAAGTCACTTCGATGAAAATATCCCTGATCATGTTGGTATCAGAGCAGTCATATTTGACTTGAATTGTTGAGTGTGAATTCTTACTAAGGCCAAGCATAAGCAGGGTAAAGGAACTCTTAAGACTTTCAATTGCGAAGTTGACTGTGCATCCCAAAGGAAGAAAATGGCAAAAGAGGACATGTATGATGAACATGAGAAAAACTTCCATATGGTATTTTATCACATGTCATAAATGGTCGAGCGAATGTATGGAGACTCGTGAAGAGGATGAATAAGAAAGGGAAGAAAAAGGAAGCACAAAATGATGATAATTCTTCATTAAATCAAGGGGATGGAGGAGACCCTCCTGAGCCTCCATCTTCACCATCAAGTTCTAAATCTTCTTCCTCTGAGCATTCTCATCATTCTCATCATTCTAGCCATAAAGCTTATTTTAATAAACCATTATTAAAATTTGACGTAAAATTTTCTTTACCTATGTTTAATGGAGATGCTAATCCTCAAAAGCTAGATAATTGGATCTGACAGGTTGAAGTATATTGTCGTGTTCAACAGATTGATGAAGAGGAAGTTAAAGTGCAATTGGATTCTCTTCGGTTGGAAGGCACCGCTCGTGTATGGTGGGAGATAAAACTTCAGGACATAAGTAAGTGTGGTAATCTTATTTCCTCATGGTCGGAATTTAAATCAACGATAAGGAAGCAATTTTATCCATTGGGTTATTTACATAAATCAATGATGGAATGACAAACCTTAAGACAAAGTAAAGGTCAAACTGTACAAAGTTTCACGGAAGAATTTAGGAAGAAATATCTTGCATTAAACATTCCTTTGGATTCTTATGAAAGTTTAATGAAGTATATTGGCGCACTTAATAGTTATATTTGTCATACTTTTCCATTGTTTAACCCCACCAGTCTTAACGAAGTTTGTGTGCAAGCCACTCACCTTGAGAACAGGGCAAATCATGTTCAAGAAGATCCCACAAAGAAAGCTTCCAATCTCCCACATAAGCAGTTTAAGAAGTTTAAAGGGAAGGACAAAAAGACCGCCACTGTAAAGAGAGAAGAAGGAAAACCATCTTGCACTCATTGCAAGAAAATTGGCCATGATGATGAACATTGTTGGAAACTACATCAAGAGAAGAGATCGAAACAGTTTGGTGGAAAGGGGAAGATAAAGACTGTTGCTACAGTACAACAAGATCTTGGTTCCGATTCAGGAGATGAAGGAAATATCACAATGGTTGGAGTACAAGGTAAAGATTCCCTTCATGCTAGTTCAAATTCCAATAATGAATCTCATGATGATGAAAGAAAGAGGAATGAATTATTTCATATAAGAGTTGTATCTAAACACACTAATATAGATACATTGTTTGATCCGGGTTCCCAAGTAAACTTGATATCTAAAGAACTTGTCAAAAATATGGGTCTTGAAACTAAACCACATCCAAAGCCCTATCCTCTTGGTTGGGTATGTGATATAAAAAAACTTAATGTCACCAAGCAATGTAGGGTCATATTTTCCATTGCTTCAAAGTTGATTGATGAAGTAGATTTGGATGTTGTATCACTTGATATATGTGGCATAGTGCTGGGGAGTCCTTATATTTATGACAGAAACACAATCTTCTTTTGTCATGAGAACAAATATCACCTTACTAAGGGGGGAGTGGAATATATTGTTAGAGCCCACATCATGAGGGTAAACACAACACTTGTTAGTGCAGGATAAATGAAGAGACTCATAAACACGAATAAGAGATATGTAATCATGGTCGTAAGGGAGAAATATGTCGGAACATCTGACGCTTTCCAAGGATGTGATCCTTCTCATAAGAAATAATTAATTGATATTGTTTCTAAGTATGATGACATTTTCCAGGAACTAGATGGATTACCTCCTAAGAGGGAAATCCAACATGAAATACATCTTCAACAATATTCTCCTCTTCCTAATGTGGGCATGTACATGATGTCAGTTGTAGAGATGACAAAGATCAAGAAGCAGGTACAAGGCTTATTGGATCAAGGGGTCATCAGGCCCAACTCATCTCCTTTTGGTTCTCTGATCATGATGGTGCCAAGAAGGATGGCACATGGCGAATGTGTGTCGATTATCGAGCCTTAAATAAAATCATGGTGAAAAATCGATACCCTCTTCCTTATATAGATGATTTACTTGATCAATTAAAGAATGTTGTTTATTTCACTAAGTTGGATTTGCGTAGTGGATACCATTAGATCAAGGTTGCAGAACAAGATGCATGGAAGACTTCCTTTAAAACTAAACAAGGATTGTTTTAGTGGTTAGTTATGCCATTTGGGCTTTGTAATGCTCCGACAACCTTCATGTGTGTGATGAATGATGTATTCAAACCATTTCTAGATGATTTTGTGATTGTATATTTATATGACATTCTTATATTTAGCGGGACTTGGGATGAACATGTAAGGCATGTAAAGCAGGTATTGGATACTTTGCAAAGGGAAAAGTTGTATGTAAAATTGTACAAATGTGAATTTGGTAAGACTGCACTTGTGTACTTAGGTCATATTGTAGGGGGAGGACAATTGAAAATCGATCCTTCCAATATTGATGTAATTGTAAATTGGCCTAAGCCTAAAAGTGTAACCAAAATACAAAGCTTCTTAGGTGCAATCTAGTATTGGAGGAGATTCATTTTAAACTTCTCCTTTATAGAAACACGTTTTCATGCCTTAACCAGTGTGAAGAACACTTTTCAATGGGAGGAAAGAAACAAAAATATTTCGACACTTTGAAGGAAAAGATCAGTATGCACCAGTATTAGCACTGTCGAATCTTCAACAACCCTTCGAGATCGAGACAGATGCCAGTGGGTGCGCCATGGGTGCAGTATTGATGCAATATGATAAGCCTATCTGTTACCACTCTCAAACTTTTAACCAAGTTGTTATTAACTATCCTACATATGATAAAGTGTTGTATGCATTAGTTCAAAGCGTAAAGAAATGGAAGCACTACCTGTTAGGGAAGGAAATAATCATACATACAGATCATCAACCCTTACAGTATCTTGTTGACGGATGTTTATGACACACCGTCAACAAGAAGGGGAGATCCGGTCCAAGGTTGTCTAATTAACCCAAGCCGTTTAAAGTAACCTACCTCGACGGGTTTTATGGCTCCGTTAGCCGATGAAAACACTAAGGTAAACTAAGAAAGAAAAATGACTCTCTATCTATACAAACCCACTATGTACATTTTCTACTATATCTATCTATTAATATAAAAATATTACATAGTCTTATTTATATACTATACAATATTTATGTACATATATAAGGTTTGTGTAAAGCATTGTGAAACTAAAATTATACTACTGGAACAAAGTTTGAGTAACACATGAGGATAAGAAAACTATTCTAAAACTAATTAATCACATAAACAACAGAATGAATGAATATGATTTATGATGATATAACTAAAATGATCAAAGCATTTAAAGTTGAATTGTTAATCGTTATTCATTAAAAAATAAATCAACTCATAAAAGGTAACTAACATGTTGCTGATCAACAATAAAGGAAAGCACTAAGCTATTTGTCTTTCTATTTGCATGCTCCAATAAATTCTTTGCCAAGCATAAATCTATGGCAAGCACTTTACAGGAAAGCAAATAATATTTATGATATTACCTGAAGAAATTCAAGCAATTTTAATGATTTGAAAGTGATTTGTAAGAAACATAAAGACAAATATTTTCCATTTGGCTTTATGTGATTCAAAATTTAGAGATGGAAGCAACTCCAATATTCTGCAAATGATATAACAAATTCTAATATTCGACAAAACTCAGAACATAAAGATACTTGTTTTATGTTTAATGAGCCACACGGATTATAATAACCAGAAATAATGAACCATATCATAAAAAGATATAAAGAAACATAAAAGAATATAATGACGAATAGACTAAAGCTAACTCATACAATATATGTTTTCATGCTTTGAAAAATATGAAAAAAAATATGACTACTAAATAATCACATCATACAATTTGTTATCCAGACTAAAGCCAAAGTGCATACTGTTTTTCCATATTATTCAAAAAATTAGTCCATGCTTTCAGGTTCCAAAAGAACACCCCTAAATTTGGGAAAGTATGAGTATTTAAAACATGTCATTGATATGTTTCTCATATCCAAAAGATAGAGACAGATCTTCCTTAATAAAGTTTCTTCAAAAAATAACCTTTAATCTAGGTTTGCAATAACAACCATTCTGGTAATTTTGAAAAAATGGTTACATCATTCAAACCATTTTTTGAAACTGTTTAAAAAACAACTTGCAAATTAGAAGCATCTCATAATGATTCACTTGTTCCAACAACACTGGAAATTCGCTTCTCCTCAAACCTGAAAAGAATAACGATAAAATTTAATTTAGAAAAAATCTCATAAACTAATTCTAGACAAGCTACGGGATCTACGATTCTATAGTTAGTCTAATAAAACAAGAAAATAAATTATGTTGCAACAAACCAATCAAATCATTAACTCTAAGAAATTGTTTACTAATTCAAGCATTCGAAAAAGAGGAATCTGGCATTTCCGAATTCATAACAACATTGACATTAGATGAGTTTTTAATAATGATGTCCCCTAATTTCTTGGATCTCTTGTTCGTCCTAGGAGAATTTTGTTGCACACCGGCTCTCAAAACCGAATTTTCTCTTTCCAAATCTATATTTCAAGCTAGTACCTGGTTAAGATGGGCTTGTAAATATGAGATGTCTTGATAGTATCTTTGAATCTAAGTGAAGCATTCCTCACAATACATCTGTTCCAATCTTGGTAGAGGATGCGTGTTGTTTGAGTTTAAAGGCTTACCTTGTGCCATCACCATTTTCAGATCATTCTGTATCCCTGTAAACCCTTCTTGTTCCCTTAAAAACAGAGGCAGATTCGAAACAAAATCGTACTGTGGTGAATCCACTCTAGTGGAATCAAAGATTACATCTTTGACATAAATCGTGTCTTCTATTACTATTGTCGGAATGGGCTTGCTAAGATTATGACATCGGTTCCTTGTCATCCTTGACAAAATCTGACCAGTTCTCTTATTTTTGAAATCCAGGTCGTTAGCATCCTGTCTAATTTGCTTCCCTTTTATTTTAATTTTATTGTTATCATATGTAATCTTAGGTTGTACAAGACCGGGGGCGTTTGATTATCTATCCCTCAAATGACTCAGGATTTCTTCCAAAGGTCTCTTTGGAATGAAATCGTGGTTTTGGGAAGTGACTTCGGTTATAGGAAGAAACTTGATTGGAGTACTGGTAGGCAAGACAAAGTCTTTCGGGACCTGCACCTCAACTCAGAAATCTTGGAGAGAATGAGAAGATATACTTGGACATAGAGGTTCATCATTACCCAGAGGTAAATAAGAAACGTTGCTAATATTGCAAAGGAACAAACCCATTCCTAAGAAGAAAATTCTGCCAGGTATCCCCTGTTTTCAACAATTGGGCATTCACCGGAATGTGAATCAAACCATGATGGAACAGGATGGACGGGGGGTTAGGGTTCTACCTCTGGTAGAACTTGGACATTTTCTAAAGGATTTTGAGAAAATAAAAAGGAAAATTCAACTTGAACCCTAGTAAAATCATCAACAATCGTATGTGAAACAAAAAAACCATCCCATAATTCCCTTCGCAAGTAACAAATTATTTTATTACCAACAATAAGCCATGCCAACGGGTTTTAAACAACTGTATAGGCGTACCTTTCACATTGTAGTGCAACCTTTTGGAGACTAACAGGGAATGCCATGGTATACCATCTATCTTTAGATTCTTAAACCATCGATCACCTTTTGTGACAAACCAGTTGCCTCGACTATGGATTCCTCTCTCACCTGCAACTGAATGTCGCCTACCTTAGCTTTGGTTTCGTTGAAAGTTTTGGCAAAGGCATGTGCAACCTCTAGGTTGAAACCCTCAAAATACTGAATGAATTTTACCCAACCGAAATGGAACAGGTCATCTACAACGTCATCATGATATAACAAAACTTGTGAGCCATTTGGATCCACTCTAACCACAGGGGCCATCAGCTTGCGAACAATGTACTAGGAGAAGCAAAACAGAGGGGCCTATGCTCGAGCCAACCAAAAAAAATAAATGGTTGAGTTTGCATGGCTAACGGTGAACCAAAAACTAAGGGCTCGAATAAATGCTACCGTGACTTCCACCCCGAGCTATGATTAACCACCCAGAACGAGAGGACCGAAAACTCAAAACCCATTTCGTTTCCTAAAACCTACTCTCTGGTCATGAAGGACCATCTTGAAGACAAAATGAATGTGGTTATTGATGATCATGACATAGATATGATCATTTCATAGAAAGGACACTAACCATGTCATACGTTGACAAGATAGTAACAAACAACTCATCATAACATTCAAATCATATGGTGGGGGCAAAAAAAACACATAACCAAAATTCGCAAAGGATAAGAAACAAATCAAACTTTGAAAATTGGTTTATTAATAAAATCGAATAAATAACACATTGATTTGGTTTTAACCTTAAGTTATGAAATTTTTGCAAAATTTTAACATGGTTTCACATTCACCATTGAAACGTAGTCTAAGTGCTTTATGATTTTAGATTTTCCAAATAGTTTGTTTGATTACACAGGGTGAAAACCTTAAGAGTTCAGTCAAAGTCCTTGTGAAAAGATTTCAATTTAATTCTTTCCAGTCATAAAATTGAAATGGGTAAACTCTTTATCTATCAATGAAATAAAATCAAAACAACCGATCAACAAAAATAATCACCCAAAAAACAATCAATTCTGTTGTATATACAATTTAAGAAGCGGGTACAAAATTTTCTCTTTGCAATTTTGTGTTTCAAAAATTGACGAAACAAGATGGTTGTTTGGATGCCAACATATCTCTAAGAACAGACCAAACTGCAACAATCTCGACATTATAGATGGATGGGTTTCCTACAACAATTTCATTTGGTAATCAAGTACAAAAAGGGTACGAGTAACAAGGCAACTGATATGCTTTCTAGACCTCCTATTGCTGCTTATATTATTTTAAAGAATTCTTCTTTATCTCATGATAGCTATGTGGAACAATATGCCATTGATGAATATTTTAAAGAAGTATATGAGAAGCTAACCCATGGTGCAAAGGTAGAGAACTATTTTCTACAGGGAAAACTAGTGTACCATCTTGGAAAATTGTGTATTCCTACAAGTGAACGAGTCCATGTAATACGAGAAGATCACACTTCTCTTATGTCTGTTAATATTATGGTATCTTCGGGAGGTATGAACCTCTATTGTGACCTATGACGGGATTAGAATACTTCGGAAGGAAGGAAAGAAGTGAAGGAAACCCTAGACAAGTTGTCGGCTGCAGAAATATATTTAAAATGAATTTATTAGTACCCAGAAGGAGAAGTCGGCCCCAGTAAAGCTTGTCAGACTACTATAAATACAAGGTGCCAATTCTCATTATTCACATCTCAGCAATTGCAAAGTGAATTGGTTCTGCGCAGGTGCGGTAGCAGCTTGTGCGCAAGTCTCTGGGAAGGTGTGCGCTAGCCTCTAGGTGGGATTAGCTGATCAACTTGGTTTCTATTCTTGCTTGGTGCATTAGCCTTTCTTGGCTATTGGATTGCTACCAAAATTCTCTTCTCTGTCAAGGTCAAGGTGCTCGGAGGGTGGATTCAGCCTCTGGTTGGGTGACGAGGGTATCGTCAATGGTAAAACGAGCACAATCTTATATATTCTAATAGGTTATGGGCCCACACACCCCTTCATTCAACCTAAAACACTAGAAGGAAACATAGCCGCTAGATATTGAGCTCGTTGAGGAACTGCATCTAGGGTTACTAGCAGGAGCAACTTCCAAAAACACTACAACTAGGGTTACTAGCAGAAGTAGTTGCAGAAACCCTAAATCTCCGATCCGACACCTTGTTATGTAGCATCTCGCTCAAGAAGAAGATATTCAGACGTGCCCTAACTTAGCGCACCTCTTGTCTCTCTCAGAAGACAGAAATGACGAAGTTGAAGTTTTGGATCAAGGCATGACTAGTTACCAGTCAACCGAAGACATGTGTGAAACAATAAGTCTTTTACACTACTCAACACTTACTGGGACGATTGAAGATGACATGTGGATAATCGATAGTGGAGCTTCTAAGCACATGACGGGAGATCAAGCCAGACTCTCAAATCTAAATGAGAGAAAGACATCGTACAAAGTGGAGCTTGGAGACAAAATCACTTACCCCATCGAAGGATTTGGACAAGCCTCTATCAAATTGGAATCAGGTAATCATGTTCACTTAAGCAATGTTTTATATGTAACTAGTTTAGAAAAGAATCTTGTATCAATATCATGTTTAGAAGACAAAGGAAACAGAATAGCCTTCATGAATGGAAAGGTGTTATCATGGCATAAGAATTTCAACATAGAGGATGCTAGGGTTATTGGAAGTCGTGAAGGAAATATGTATAGACTACTAGAACAAAATGAAGAAGCTCTAGTACATGACGAAGTCAACTCTAATGAGCTTTGGAATAAAAGGTACGCTCATATCAATTATCAAGCATTACCTTTTCTTAGAAAAATGGTTGAAGGAATACCAGAATTGAAATCTACACATGAAGGAATCTGCAAGGGATGTGCCCTTGGGAAGAATATCAAGAAACCATTCCCAAGCAGCAACAATAGATCCAAGGAAATCCTAGATCTAATACACTTAGATGTTTGTGGTCCAATGCCAGTCAGATATCTAGGAGGATCTCTTTACTACGTAATCTTCATAGATGACTATTCAAGAAAGACGTGGCTATACCTACTGAAATCAAAAGACAAAGTATTCAACAAGTTCCAAGAATTCAAGGTAGAAATAGAAAACCTCACGAACAAGAAGATCAAGAAATTAAGAACAGATAATGGAGGAGAATACACCTCAAAGGAGTTCGTTGCATTCTTCAAATCAGTAGGGATTAGGAGGGAGCTGACTGTTCCTCATAATCCTCAACAAAACGGTGTAGCAGAAAGAAAGAACAGATCTATCGAAGAAATGGTAAAAGATTTATTGTACGATCAGGGTCTATCCATGTTTCTATGGGGAGAAGAAGCAATGATGACAATATACGTACAAAACGGAATCCCTCATCGTATATTGAAGGACATGACACCAGAAGAAGCCTTCTCAAGTAAGAAACCTAATGTGGAAAACCTAAGAATATTTGGATGTCCAGTTTACTCTCATATTCCCAAAGACAAAAGGAATAAACTAGAACCCTCAGGAAAGAAGCGGATATTTGTGGGATATAGTGATTCATCCAAAGCCTATAGAATATATATTCCAGAACAACACAAGATAGAAGTTAGCAAATACGTAACTTTCAATGAAAGGATGGCCTTTAGGAAATCCATTGAAAAAATTATAGAAGAAGAAGAACTTGAAGAACCTAATGAAGAAAACACAGAGCCCCGTATGGGGTGACATGAGGCGAGGGGGTGACAACAGGCTTAGGACTAAGCCTGGGAGTAAATGCTGATGGCCTTCACCCTTGCACTCGCATTAACGATGCAGGACGGCCATAGCAACAGATCAGCGATGGGAGGACTCCTCCCTCGAGCGACCATTTACGAGCTCGGTGTACTTAGCAGGTTTGAGATTAAAGGCGGTTATGGGTTCTCGGAATTTGGTTATTTGCTTTTATTTTCTTCGACCTCGGCTCTGCTCCTCGTCTGGAGGCTCTGGTGTAGTTCCGCGGTCCTTGTGCCCCGGTTCACCATCCTTTCGTGGAGCAATGGCAAGGATCCTCCTGCTTGTGCTCTGAATTGGCTTCCGCCTGTGTCCTGGCCTTCGTGCTTTTCTTGGCGAGCGCTCTGCAATCTCACTCACCCCCAGGATAATATGACTAGGAAAAGAGGAATGCCTCGCCGCGGCTCTGCTTGGAATGCCCACAAGGCGCAAAGGTGGCGTAAAGAGCATTTCGAACGTGCTCTGGCCATGGCTACTTCACTGCTCAAAAAGAAGGCTCGGGCAGAGAAAAAGGCTTTGCTCTCCACCATTTCCGAAAAGGGAGCTGACCGCAGCAGTGCGGACACCGTTAAGATGGAGGACGACACTGAGGAATTGTACCCGGCTTGTATCGTAGAGGAAGACCCGAATTTGGAGGACCTGACGACTATGGAGGTGCCTTGTGACACGGTGAGGTCTGGCAGAGAGGAAAGCAAACCCAATTTGGGTCTGGATGCCGATTTTCCTGGTTGCATTGTGGAAGAGGTTCCCTGGCAAGACCTTGAAGCGGCGATGGATGTGGATAAAATTTTCCTGATGGGAAAGGAAGCGAAGGATGGTGCGAAGAGAAGGATGCTTGACGACGAGGGTGGTGATCTGCATGGCCTCACACTCCGTGAGGAGCACCTGTCCTTGGTGTTCGAGCTCCGAGGCCACATGTCTGTCCTGGAGCATCATGCCCTCCTCATGGGCCAATGCTTGGACATGCTTCTCGATGCTTACTCTAGCGCTCCAGCTCGACGAAAGTGCCCCCTCTGCGCGCAACCGTTTTCCATCCCGGCTAGGTCCACGTGGAAGACTGATACCTAGGTTTTTATGATTCTCTGGCTTTTTAGTTTTTATGCTACTGTTTTATGCTCTTTTAGACTCTAGGCATCTGTCCTGGTTTCCTCCGGGCAGGACAGATGCCACTAGTTTACAACTGGTTTTTGCTATGCACCTATGCTGGTTTCCGATTTTCGGCAACATTTTTGGTGACTCAGAATCTTGACTCTGTATATCTTGTTACAGTTTCTTTGTGCAAATGTGGCAGAGAAGGAGCCAACTTCTCTTTCTTCACAGTTTTTTTTCTCACCTGCCAAGAATTTAAAGCACAATAATGAATGAGATGAATGGTTGTAAGTTGCTTCAACTGACGAGTTTCAATAGTTCTCCCGGTATTCTTTCCCTCCCCCCCCCTAGGATAGGAGTTGCTCGAACATGAAATCACTTCACTTACTGGGTCCCCCTGTCTCTCTCTATAGAGGGCCCTTTCTCTATTCGCTTCGGTATCGAAGGGTTCCAAGGTTCTAAGATGATAATATAATATAGCAGGCTCCCCCCTTTTTTATTTAAAAAAAAAAATGAAGAAAACACAGAAAATGAAAATAACGTAAAGGATCAACCTGATCATCCTATGGAGCAATGTGAGAACATTGATTCAGATATCATACCAAAGACCAAGAAATGACCAGCTTGGCTTGAATCTACATTACAAGACGTAGAAAGACTCGAGGTTCTAGAAGGAACATCCAGGAAGAGTAAAAGACCGAAAACATTCTCAAGTTATGCAGCATACATGACGAAGCTTCTAGATGAAGAACCTACCACATTTGAAGAAGCAGTCCAAAAAGGACAATGGAAAGAAGTTATGACAGAAGAACATCAATCCATTATGAAAAATGAATTATGGGAAATTGTATCTAGACCTAAAGAAAAATCAGTGGTAACCTCAAAATGGGTATACAAGATAAAACTTGCAGCAGACGAAAGCGTGAATAAATACAAGGCAAGATTTGTGGCCAGAGGATTCTCCCAGAAGGAGGGAGAAGATTATGAAAAAACCTTTTCTCCGGTGGCTAGGTATACCTCCATCAGAGCTATCATATCTCTTGCCACTTCCATGGGATGGAATCTACACCAGATGGATGTAAAGACAACCTTCCTCAATGGAGGTATTGAAGAAGAAGTGTATATTGAACAACCTCAAGGATTCGAGGTACATTCCATAGACACTCACGTTCACAGATTGAAGAAATCTCTATATGGACTCAAGCAAGCTCCAAGGGCTTGGTATGCTAGAATGGAAAACTATCTAACAAGACTTGGTTTCTCCAAAAGTCATGCAGATCCAAACCTTTATTACAAAGTTGTGGATAACGCACCTGTGATTCTACTATTATATGTTGACGATCTATTCATAATAGGTGAAGAATATCTCATTATCCAATGCAAGAAGGAATTATCCTCTGAATTTGATATGAAAGATCTAGGTCTCATGCATTATTACTTGGGACTAGAAGTATGGCAGAAGCGTGGTGAAGTATTCCTTGGACAAGGAAAGTACGCAATAAAGATCCTTCAGAAGTTTGGAATGATGGACTGTAAGCCCATGGACACTCCTATGAATGAAGATATAAGAAAAGTGAAAGTCCCAGATTCCGATCTAGTAGATCCATCTCTATATCGACAACTAATTGGATCATTGATGTATTTGGTAAATACTCAACCAGATATTTGCTTTGCTGTAAATACATTAAGTCAGTTCCAGGTGAAACCTAGACAAGAGCATTGGATAGCTGCAAAGCATTTCCTAAGATATATTTGTGGAACAATAAACTATGGCTTGAGATATATTGCATCCAGTGATATCAAACTTCATGGATTCACAGACTCTGATTGGGAAGGAAGTGTAGAAGACAGAAAGAGCACTTCAGGTATGTGTTTTAGCTTGGGCTCCGCTATGATATCTTGGGGCAGCAGGAAACATAAGTCTATCGCACTCAGCATAGCAAAAGCAGAGTATATGGAAACATGTGAAGCATGCATAGAAGCAGTATGGCTAAGGAAGTTAATATCCGATTTATTTGATCAGATTCCATAATCGACCATAATATATTGTGATAATCAGAGTTGTATAAGATTATCAGAACATCCAGTGTTTCATGAAAGGTCGAAGCACATTGAGATCAAATACTAATTTATTCGAGATAAATTCCAGGAAGGAGAGGTAAAGCTCGAGTATATCCCCACTGATGAGCAGATAACAGACATTCTGACAAAACCTCTTTCCAGAATTAAGTTTGCATATTTCCGAGAGAATATGGGGATCGTGGAAATAACTCCCTTAGCTGAAAGTGAAGACTCTCCAAGTCAGGAGAGAGCACTAAAAATTATTATTGAAAACATTTATTTTTGTGAATAAATGACTCTCCAGATTAGGAGGGAGCACTGAAAATATTATTTATCTTTGTAATTTGAAGAATAGTCCAGATTGGACAGATTCTTTCCTGTTCAGAAAGTGGATTGAGATTTCCTACGGACAGTGAATTCCCATTGTGGTTAACATGGGAAGTAGTCTGATTTCTGATGGATCATAGACATCGACTTCCCATTGTGGTTAACATGGGGAGTGGTCTAGGGTAGTCTCTCTTCTTGAGGGTTACTCAAGAAGACTAGCCCGCTCGCCAGAAAACGATTTCTCATTGTGGTTAACATGAGGAATGGTCTGTTTTTGAGGTTGATACAGGACAGTATTTTCCTCTTGTGGTTAACAGAGGAAATGGTCTGAACAATCATTCCTTAGGGTTTATAAATTCTCTCCAGGGTGCACTTTGATTAGTGTAGGAGGAATGGCCGAGGGTGGGGAATGGTCCAGGCTCAACAATCAGGGACATACATTCCTTAGGGTTTATACATTCTCTCCAGGGTGCACTTTGATTAGTGTAGGAGGAATGGCCTAGGGTGGGAAATGGTCCAGGCTCAACAATCAGGGACATACATTCCTTAGGGTTTATACATTCTCTCTAGGGTGCACTTTGATTAGTGTAGGAGGAATGGCCCGGGGTGGGGAATGGTCCAGACTCAGACATTCCTTAGGGTTTGTACATTCTGTCCAGGGTGCACTTTGATTAGTGTAGGAAGAATGGCCGAGGGTGAGGAATGGTCCAGGCTCAAAAATCAGAAACAATCCTTCTTCCTTGTTTGAGAAGAATAGGGTAGATAGCCCATTGCTGATGTTCTATACTGAGGGCATATATTCTTTCATATCTCATAGACGTGAGTGAAATATTGGCCCAGATGATTCAAGTTATTTTAACAATATTTTTCTGTGCAGGATGGCATTAGATGATTGTTATGGATACTGCCTATCTCCAAACAGTAGAGATATACTACTGTGGTGGATTTGTTCCACTGTTTGTGACTATGTGTCATGGTTTGAGTAGTTGCGTACTACCTTGAATAAACACAGGTGTGTTCTATCAATTGATATTGTACCAGTTGTCATAGGAGATTATCCAGTTGGATAATAATGATAGTGCTCGTGTTGCTACCAGTTGAATGGTCTGTTGTTCTCAAGACCATACCTCCCTAGCTACAAGGGAGTGTTAATATTATGGTAGCTTTGGGAGGTATGAACCTCTATTGTGACCTATAACGAGATTAGAATACTCTAGAAGGAAGCAAAGAAGTGAAGGAAACCCTAGACAAGTTGTCAGCTGCAGAAATATATTTAAAATGAATTTATTAGTACCCAGAAGGAGAAGTCGGCCCCAGTAAAGCCTACAAGCCTACTATAAATACAGGGTGCCAGTTCTCATTATTCACATCTCAACAATTGCAGAGAGAACTGGATATGTGTAGGTGCAGTAGCAACTTGTGCGCAAGTCTCTAGGAAGGTGTGTGCTAGCCTCTGGGTGGGATTATCTGATCAACTTGGTTTCTATTCTTGCTTGGTGCATTAGCCTTTCTTGGCTATTGGATTGCTACCATGATTCTCTTCTCTATCAAGGTCAAGGTGCTCGGAGGGTGGCTTCGGCCTATGGTTTGGTGACGAGGGTATCATCAATGGTAAAAAGAGCACAATCTTCTATATTCTAACAGTGTTTGGTCATTTTGGGGTAGGAAAAACTATGGCTCATTTGCAGAGGTTTTGTTATTGGCCTCAGATGAAAGCAATTGTAACTAAATATGTAAATGGGTGTGTGATGTGTTCTACTTGTAAGCCCACTAATAGAAAACTGGGGCTATACTCACCACTGCCTGTTCCATCCCATCCATGGGAAAGTATCCAAATGGATTTTGTAAGGGGTTTACCAATGTCGAAAAGGGGTCATGACAATTTGTATGTTCTAGTGGATAGGTTCAACAAGATGTGTATCTTAGTGCCATGTAAAAAGCAGATCACTGCTGAGCAGATTGCTAATATCTTCTTTCATTATGTTTGGATTCACCTTGGCTTACCCACATCCATTATCTCGGATCAAGATACTCGATTCCTTGGGGATTTTTGGACAATCTTGTGGAGAATGATGGACACCAAGTTGAAGAGGAGCACTGCTTTCCATCCATAGACCGACGTATAGACATAGGTTGTTAACCGAACAATGGTACTTTTTCTTCGAGGCTACTGCAACAAGAATCCCAAGTTATGGGATGAACATATACCCTATGTACAACATGCTTACAACTGATCTTTACATTCTTCCACTCAGTGTTCTCCTTATGAGACATGTTTTGGGTATTTACCTAAGGTTCCTTTGGACTTGATGCATGGGAGAGATGCCGATTCAAATGAAGAAAGAAATGAAGACAGAGCCCACAAGTTCATCCAAAGGATCCAGTAGGTACATCAAGCAGTCATGGAACAATTAGAGAAAATTCAAGCACAATATAAAGCTTGGCATGAAAAACACAAGGTTGATCATCAGTTCCAGGTTGGAGACTAGGCATGGCTTCACATCAACAAGGAAAGATTGAAGGGTGAAGGCAAGAAACTCAAGCCCATTCGTTATGAACCCTTCACTATTTTGGAGAAAAGTGGTGCCAATGATTTTCGTCTAGATCTTCCACCTTATATGAAGATATACTCAGTAGTAAATGTGGAGAACTTGAAACTTTTTGAGCCTCCCATGATCATGGATCAGGGTGAGGAAGTTTCAATACCTTCAGTTGACGAGTTTTCTCCTGAGTACTTGGATGAGTTAAAGGAAGATATTATCCTGGACAAAAGGACGAGGAATTCACGTTGGGGTGATGTTGATTATCTTCGAGTAGGCTTAAAGGGAACACATCCAAGCAAGACAAAGTGGATTGAGAAGGACAAGGTGGGGAAACTCTTCCCTCACTTATCTGTTGATTGATGAAAAATTTTGGTGGTCCAAAAATCTCTCAATGGGAAGGCGTGATCCAAAAAAGATCTAGAGAAGACTGAGGACAACTCAGAATTCCCAGAAGCAACTCAGGAAGATCATAATGGCCTCAGTAGACAGAGAAAGGGAAAAAATTCAAAGTCCTCAAAACTCAGTGAAATTGGCATCATCACGAAGGTCGTGTCACAAGATTTCCAACGACGTAAACGACTCGTCAAACAGAGTTACGGATCAAAAGATATTCACAGTCAACATTTTGGTCAACCTAGCCTAGTTAACAAGGATGAGTCAATATTTGTACTGTCGACGTCAACATCAATACGAATAATGTCAACATCCACACAATATAATAAATAAATAAATAATCTATTTTTAAGGTCACGGCCAAGCCAACACACCAAATTGGTGTATGAGACCCCCTTGTTTGTGGGACAAGGGACCCCCCTCCGCCCAACGATTTGACTGGTAAAGTCTACGAAGGTATACATACCCTACCCTCCCTTTGGATTTGAACCTGTGACCTCTTAAGAAGAAACACATGTTCTTAACCATTAGGCCCACTTAGGTTGTATACATGGCATAGGTAGAGGGTGACACGTGTCATGATGATGTCAGCATGGTGATGTGGTAGCACCAGAGGCTACCACGTTTCACTCGTTTTTGGCATTTTCGGGTCAACATGTGAACCAATGAGGAAGTGCCATGTGGTAGTCTGTACAACCACGTGGAAGATCGTACGGGACGTGGTAGGCTGACGTGGCAAGGTGACTGTGCAAGTGGATGGCGTGGGCCAATGGTTGGATGCCACATGGCCCAGTAATGGGCTGCCACGTGGCAGTGGGAAAATGCCCAATGAGGGCTCGAAACCAGATTTTCAAAAATAAAAAAAGGGCCTGCCAAATCTGAAGGAGTCGTGCCAAATCTGGTGGCTAAACTACAACTCCGATAAATATAAACATCAAATCCAAACTTGGCGATGGTTCCAAACTCATATATATTGTTATAACTATAAGCCCAAAAGGGGAGGCCCGTGGGCTCGACCCCCGGACCTCACCCTGTCTAAACACCTTATAATAGCCTTCGCCAACTGTTAGGCCAACGAGCTTCGTTGGTCAATCCGCCCAACATTTAATTTAAATGATGAAGTTTACCTATAGACGGGAGGAGGGCTCTCGACGGTACGATCGAGCACAATTTTCAAGACAAAGTACAGTGAATTAATTGCAGGGTGCAGACATAAAAACCGAGATGAGATTTCTCAAGGGCCTGGGAGTGCTAGGGTTGGATTGAGGCGTGGAGACAGTCATTTTTGGGTAACTCAACGCCATGGATTCAATGACACTGTTTGTTTTTTGAATTGAGAAAAGTTTCTGCATCTTAATTCCAGAATGAGGTATACTTATGTATTTTGCCAAATTCTTTTGCTGAGTTAATAAAAAGGCCTACCCATTTGAGAGCAGGACCCGGAGAAGTAGTCCATCAGGGACGAACTCTGTTATCAACTTTTTGTGTTCATATTTGATGCTTACGTCTCTTCATTATTTATCTTTTCCTTCTTTACGGTGCACTTGATTTATGCTCATTTAATACAATTCTTTATAAGTCACTTAGATGAAAAGATCCCAGATCATTTAGGCCTTATGCTTTTATCCCTAACAAAGAATGCTTTCACAAACTTAGACAATAAAAAATTTATGAAGGAGAGAAGCACTTATGTATCCTTCCTAAGGTTTCAACAAGACAAAGAAACTTGTAACAAGATAGTAATTAACACTTTGAACATTAGCAAAAGACAAGAAATTGCAGTAAATTACTTACTTGTCAAAATTTCTAGACCATTCAAAACCTACTTGTAGAAATTAACCATCCAAGAGAGTAAAGACATCCACTAAAATCATTCTTCAAAAGTAGCACATGAGTTAAGAGAGCAAGAGAGAGAGAAACAACAAAATTTTTAAGAGTAGTCCCACAAGTGTGTGAGGAAGTGATGATGAAAATGAATGGAGTGCTAGTGTTGTAATCTAGGGAAAAGTAGGAGAGTGTTACCAATAGTTCATTGCATAAGAAATCATAGAATCACACATGCATACATATAGACAAAGACATACACAAAGTAGTGGAATCCCAAAGAGAAACACTTTATTAGATAGATAAGTCAACAAAACACAATAGATACATCTTCTCTGATACATGCTTTGGCTCGGTCAGTTAACAGAACCCTCGACAGGAAGTTAAGATTACACAGACATTCAAGAAAAGATGCATTAAGGAAAACATATCCAGATACACATACTCAAGAAGTATTAGTGGGAAGGTTAACCAACCGAATGTCTATTCCATCTTCATGAGTATTTGTACAATAGAGAGGTGGTTGGAGTGGTTATACCTACTCCAACTAATCCATTTGTTAAGTATATTTACCCTCTATTACATACATTTACTTGGTTTATCTCCTTTATTACCTATATTTGTATATTACTTCTAATGTATGATGAAAAGGGCCTAAGAAGCCCCTACAACATCTTCCCCACACTCAATTTCTTGCTCATCCCGAGAAAGCATAAGTCCAAGTCCTGAGTTCAAGTGGCCATATGAAAGGTATACCTCCGCGATCTCCATGTTCTGCTAGCCTCTATCAAATTTGATTTCTTTCAAGAGCCACCTTGGCTGCTACTATTGCCAAGTCAGTCACTCAATTCAGACCTAGATTGCTCATGCCCTTTGTCAGGCTATTTCTCTTAGAGGATTCTTGTTATGGGATCGAAGAGGGTCTACATTAGTAGCCAACCATTCTATTGCTTTCATGAAATGTTATGCAATTCTCATACCAAGGGGTTTAATTTAATATTCTTGTCATCATGTTTTCGTGAACGTTCTGTGTGTGTTTAAAATATCTCTCTTAAATGCCTTTGACCGCTACAAAATTTTCATGTTCAATGCTCATCCTGAATGTTCTCTGCAAGTGGTTTACTTAATCAACTGCTGCAAAATTTTCTGCATCAATACTTTCACTGAAGTGCTCAATGTTTCACTGCTCTGTTGCTCATCAATGTGTTTTGTCTGTTACTACACAGGGCTTGACTTCATGTCGTTGAATGGATATCGACTGATGTGAGTGAGAAACTAATCTTGTCTACTAAATACTGACTAATATTACAATGGTGGAGGAGATCACCTACCTTTAAAGACTCACGTTTAACCCCCTCCTTTCCTATACATCATAACTCAATCATTGAGATAATCTCTCAATCGTCCACATCCATTTTTTATTTTTCGACTAAGACTCAAACTCCACTGGACTATAGGCTCGACTTAATTACAAACTTGACTAGACTAACACATGAGTCGAGTCGACTGCGTTCGACTCGACTCGACTGACTCATTCTTCATGTTATTCTTTTTTAATAAATTTTAAAAGAATTCCCTTCCTTTGACTTCGCAAAGGACCTTTTCACAAATTTATTACAAGATTTTTACATTTTCAGGAACTCCCACCAATATAAGTATGTGTGTTTAATGATAAAAACGACAAGGATAGTCGTAGTCAATGAAAGGACCAATCGTAGTTGTTCATCTAATTCCGAACATACAGGTTGCCATGTATCCATGCAAAAATTCCTTGTGTCCTCCACAACACCATTTGCATCTCTTCGAAATATCCAACAAAACTTTACACATAGCATTCCACATTAATCGAGCTCTTTTGAGGTATAGTGGCAGAATCAATCACCGATCATAAATATCGAGAGATTTACTTTATGGATTATTTTCCAATCGGCTCTAATCAGTAGCATTTTTCAATCGATAAACAATTATTCACATGGTTGGGCGCATTCTGCGACCTCACTTCACCCTCATGTTTAATCTTCATATTTTTTCCACGAGAATTTTGAAGCAAAAAGCAGAGTCGACTGCATCAATGAGTGCCTTACTCAATCAATCGTTAAAGTGTCCATGCAAGTTGACCATATGTATTAAGGAATTGTGAATGTTATAGTCGACTATACTTCAAAAGGATAACCAAACATTTTCATGAATAATATCCACGTAAAATAACAGATTTCTTTGATGAACCATCTCATTATGCAATGTTCTTCTGGTCAACTTCTTCGAACCCAAGAAAATATTAAATAAACAATATGGCCAACAAAAATTTATTTATAGGTCCATTATCTACAGTTAGGTCGACCATCGATTCATGGGTAGTCCGTAGCTTTCCAAGTCGATCTCTCATTTTATCTTGTGACATACAAATTCTCCAAGTGGCCACTTTGTAGAACTTATTTGTCATATCAACATCCATGATCAATCATCCAACATCGAGCCACGAATAATCATCAATCACGGATTGAAATCCATGAGAGGTTAATCACGAACAAGAAATCTTGCAACATCACTACGAACACGACAAAAATATTTCAAACATCAACTATGTTCCGCAAACATCTTCAATATCACGCATCTCCAAGAATCATGAGCATCCACGGGAACTAATTGATATATCCATCTTTTCAGGTTCTATTCTTATCTCTCCATCCACGAGCAACAATCGATCCGCTTATCTCTCCATCTTCTTCAGGTTCAAACCACCCTCATCCACTGCTGCTGTCACCCATCCAAATGGAGGAGGCAACAACACCAATGTTGTAATCTTCTAGATTACACAAACATTCAAGAGGATATGCATTAAGGAAAACATATGCAGAAACACTTACTCAAGAAGTATTAGTGGGAAGGTTAACCAACCGAATGTCTATTCGATCTTACTCAAGAAGTATTAGTGGGAAGGTTAACCAATCGAATGTCTATTCGATCTTTTGTACAATAAAGCGATGGTTGGAGTGGCTATACCTGCTCCAACTAATCCATTTGTTAAATATAGTTACCCTCTATTACATACATTTACTAGGTTTATTTCCTTTATTACCTATATTTATATATTACTTCTAATGATGATAAGGACTTAAGAAGCCCCTCCAACACCTAACCTTATTTATAAGGAAAACCCTAACACTCCAAAAGTCACAATATGAAAATTCATGTCTCTTTAAGTGGGACCGACCCCTTAGATTTTCCTTTACAAATGATAAATATGCAAAATAAATACAAAAAGGCCACACTTGGACATCATGCCCTTAATGGGTGATCTAGAACGCTAAAAAAGATCTAGGAGGATCCAAAATGCTAAAAAAATGTTCTACTCAAATGACAATGAAAATGAATCCATTGTGTATAGATCAACAATAACTTTCCAATGACGCAAAAAATTGCCTCAAACAGAGTTCGTATGCAAAAGTTATGGCCGGTCAAAGTTTTGGTAAAATGGGTCAAAAGTCAAAGAGGGTGTCACGTGGAAACACTGGAAGGGTGACACATGGCATGTCTGTATAGGTCATACAATTTATATATGATGTCAAGCTGACATCATTAGGATGACGTGGCAGTGCGAGAGACTACCACGTGTCACTCATTTTTGGCATTTTCATACACTCATGTGGACCAATAAATATGTGCCATGTGTCATCCATACATATGACATGGCATCCATATGATGACATGGAAGGTGACAGGTGGCAGGTATAGTAAACATCTGTACATTGACATGGAAATGACTGGGTAGTGACATGGCATACTGTTGACTATGCAGATAGGTGGACCAATCAGAGAGTGCCACGTGGCACTCTCCAATTAGCCAATAATGGCTAAGGGAGAATAAAATTGTTTCCCAATGGGAATTGAATCCATGACCTCTAGGAGAATATTCCAATGACTTAGGAATATGCCTCCTACCATTGTGCCACACGTGCCTCTTGTTATATCTAACAAACAAATATTGTTTAATATTAAATCAATACAACTTATGGATTCCGACTGGTGGTTTGGTCGACCTAGGCCTATTTAATGGGAAAAAAAACCATTGAAGAGGGTATGATGAGTACAGTATGGTGCATAGAATTTCATGTAAAGTTCATATTTGTCTCGTTTTGCCTGCAAGTGGTGTTCATAGTTTTGGCTTTCCTCCTTTTCTGTGCCATAGAGTTCTTTGAGGGAAGTATAGGGTGTTTATACTCATTTTTCTCAGAATTTCAAGAGAAATATGATGATGATGTCATTTATGTGTAAAAGTGATTTGTATGAAAGTCTTCTTTCAATTTTTCATGTATAAGACCCATAGTCTCGTTATGCATGCAAAAAGGGGTCTTTAAGCACCTGCTAAGAATATAGTTGAGTTTATACTCATTTTTCTCAGAATTTCGTGAGGAATTTAGTCATGACCTCTTTTCTGGGATTGAGCCATAGACGTGAAGGTTGTCTTCAAAAACTTGGTATTTGTAAGTCCATTCATTGTAATTTTGACATTTGAACATTAATTGAGCGGTGTCATTGATTGAAAAGGGACCCAGAGACATAGCCCAATATGGGTGAAACACTGAAATCTGATAAAAAATTGTTTATGTGCCATTTGAATTGTTTTTGATCTTACTTTACTTCATTTCAACATTTTATTTTTGCAAGTTATACATCAATGTTATTGAAGTTTATGAATAAGTAAGACATTCTCATGTTATTTGCAAATAGTCAAAGATGATCTTCATTTCTGAATTTGGTCGGATGTTTATGTATACTTAAGAACTAATTTTACATCTAAGGATTTTTAGATCAAGTTGGTATTAGAGCTGGTTTTGATGTTTATTTGCAAGTGAATGTTTATGAGGTCCAAATCTAAGAGAGGTGAAGGCAAGCTTGCAAGTTATAATCCTAAAATTGGTTCAAGGATATTCACTCGAAGAGGAGAAATGGATTCACCAAGAAGGTTAGGTCCTTATTACTCTGAAGATGATTTCTTCAAGGAATTTAATTTGATGAAGGCCATGGTGGAAGAAATGTATCAGGATTGAAAGAAGGTCATGGTGGAAGAAATGTATCAGGATCAAAAGAAGGCCAAGGAAGAAAGTACGCAAAAAATGAAGTAGTTAAATAAGAAGGAGAAGATGAAGAACCTCCTGGGCCTCCTTTATCCCCATCATCATCATCATCTCTGTCATCATCTTCTTCTGATGAAAGTGATGTTGATTAAGGTTGATTGTCATTGATGCCAACCCTTGAAGAAAGCCCCGTAGCACAAAGGTTTGGGTAATGGACCCAATATTGTTTGATGTAAATATGAATCATTATTGTTTTTTCATGGTTGATAAGAAGTAAATATGGATGAACTCCAAAGTGGTCCCCTTATGATGAAAACCCTCACGGGAAGATGCTTTGCAGAGTAAGAGAACCCATGCTTAATTGTGGAATAATGAGATGAAGGATAATGAATTTGTCAGGGAAACTATCCTAGATGGATAGTGCTTGTCATGTCATTTCCGGTGGTATGTATAACGTTACATAACTCCTCACGGTTAGAGAGTTATGACCATGTGAAGTTGGAGAACCCAGGTTTGGTTAATGGACCCAAGTTTGTTTGATGGATAATGGTATGATTTTTGATATATTTGAAGGTAATACTATTCTAGATGGATAGTACATGTCATTACATTTCTGGTGGTATGTGGAATGTCACATAACTCCTCACGGTTTGAGAGTTATGGCCTTACGAAGTTGGAGGACCCTCATATGTCATCTAGAAGCCCCAAAAGGTCAAAGTAGTCAAAGTGGTTTAAGAGATTTTAAAAGGTAAATAATAAAGTGAAGTGATGAATGCATTATAATTCAAAGTGAATACAAAATAAATTATTTCAATAATAAATTTAAAGGAGAAATTAGAAGTGGGTTAAACCTAAAATAAGGAAAGTGGGCCAAGCGACCTAGAATATGTTTTTAAGGAAGCTACTTGGAGAGTATAAATAAGAGACAAGGCTCTCTCATTTTAATCACACTTGAGAATATTGAATATTTATAGGTCTCTGAGGTAACCAAGGATATCTGAGCTTAATTTTTGAGGGAAGGTGAAGAAAAGAAGGCCGAAATGCAAGGAAGGATAAATTCTTTTGATGGTGCTTTCTAAGGTATGTTATTTACAGGTCATCTCACCATTTTCTCTATAAATCATTTTCTATAATGATTCAGACCGTGAAATTTCTATTCCATTGAGAAAACATACCCAAGTATCTTTGGTAAAAAAATTATCTTGTGGGTCGTTGTATTTTGGGAGTTACACTCCGTGGAAAATAGGGTTTGTGGCTAGTCCTGAAACTAGTCAAAAACAGGTCTTTTGGGTAAAAACGTAATAAATTCTTCATAAAAGATCCAAATTTAGTGAGACCAAATGAGTTGGTTATGGTACAGTCTGTAGTATGCTGTGTAATAGTTTAATATCAATTCAACAAATATTTAGTGAAGGGTACGCTCTACAAGGTAGATCTCTAGAATAAGCCAGAATTCAAGAAGGTATGCCATTTTTGCTATAAATACTTTTTTGAGAGGTTCCAAGTAGTGACACCTGGAGGAATTGTATAAAAAACACTGAATAAGATTGTGTATCATTTTCATATCTTTATACATTACAGGCTTAAATTTATGATTACTTCAAGTTAGGGTTGTTGACTAATTCAAAACTAGGCATGTGAGACTAAAGAAATGTTTGATGAAAATGATAGTCTCTTGTTGTTAAAGTTAAGGAAGGTTTGCAGGAATGTGATCATATACACTAGGTCTATTACAAATCTACAAATCATATTTGGATGATAAAATTGATGAGGGCTTTTGGTTGAGGTACATGTTGAGTACATGGTTGAGACAAGTAGTTGATGAGTTGGCACATACATGAGGCGTATAGTTGATGATGTTGGTACATATTGATGAGTCATAGTTGATGAGTAGTTGACACATGATTGGTACATGGTTGGATGCACTTGTTTATGGTACAGTTTGATTACAGGTTGTTTGGTATAGGTTGGTGCATGGTTGATGCACTTGTTTATGGTACAGGTTGATTACAGGTTGATGTACAAGTTGATGCATGGTTTGGATTTATTGGTACAAGTTTATAGCGGTATATCTCACACTGATAGTGTGAAAGTGGTTCCATCATTCTACTTCTACTTCAAGGTGGCAGGATGAGGCAAGGACAGGTGGTTGTAGCCACCTTCCGATTGTAGCCAGAGAACATAGGGGGTTGTAGCCTCCTTCTGGTTGTAGCCAGAGAATTGGGGAGTTGGAGCTTCCCTCAGGTTGTAGCCTAAGAAACTAGGGGGTTGGAGCCTCCTTCCAATTGTAGCTGGAAAACAAAGGAATTTGGTGCTTCCAATGAATGTAATTCTTCAAGACATATAAGAAAAAACATTTTGTGGTTTTCTTCCGATTTGGGTTTCCACATAAAACCTTGGTGTATTGTGTATATGTGTGATTGTTTATTTCTTACTGCTCATTATTGGATAATAATTCTACATTGATATAACATTTGAAGAAAAAGGATTATAATTACGCTATTACTGATTCACCCCCCCTCTCAGTAATCCAACAAGTGAACATTCTTCTCATAAGAGGATTTTTTTTTATAAGAAGTCTTCTCATTCTCATGATTTGCCTTTGTTAAAGCTAGATGTAAAGTTTGATTTTCCTACTTATGATGGAGATTTGAATGCAGATAAGTTGGATAATTGGGTCAAACATATTGAAGTATATTGCAGGGTACAAAAAACCATAAAGGATACTTCAAGGATACTCTTTTCCTAAGTGGGATAACTTTGATGTGGTGGGAGAGTCAAACACAAGAGGATCTTATTCAACATGGTTAAATAATTTCTTCCTGGATTGAATTTACTGTTTCATTAAGAAATAAATTTTATCCATTATCTTATATGCAAACATCAATGATTGCTTGACAACATTTAAGACAAGGAAAAGGGAAAAATTTTCTATATTATATAGAAGAATTTAAGAGGAAGGCATTGTCTTTGGTAATTCCATTACATACTCCTGAAACTCTTCTAAAGTATATTGGTGGTATGCACTCATATCTTCACCATACTATATTGATGTTTAATCCTACTAATATTGACAAAGTATTAGTACAAGCTACTCATCTTGAAGATAACAAAGGAAAACATGTTGTTGAGGATGCGTGAGAAGAGCCACATGAATTTGAGGAGCAATCAAAGGGTAAAAGGAAGAGTAAGATGAAAACTATAGTGAAGAAGGATGATGAGAATAAGCCTACATGTTCTCATTGCGAGAAGAAAGGACATGATGAGAAGAATTGTTGGAAGTTTCATCCAGAATTGAAACCAAAGTGGGCTCAACATAAGATGGGTAAAAAGATGAACACAACCATAGTTCAGGACCTTGGATCAGATTCTGAGGATGAAACTAAGGTTATAGTTATGGACATCAAAAGTAAATATTCCATTGCAAGTTTCAGTTCATGTAGTTCTTCTTCTAAAGCTAATGTAATTACTAATGGAAGGCAGGTAAATGACCTGTTTCATTTATGAGTTATCTCAAAGTGCACTAAGATTGATACACTTGTTGATAGTGGATCACAAGTAAATCTTATTTCACAGAAAGTTGTCCATAATTTGGGATTGGAAACTAGGCCTCATTTGAGACTGTATTCTTTGGGTTGAATTTGTGATAATTCTCAGGTACAGGTAAATAAGCAATACACGTTATAGTTTACGATCACATCTAGTTTCATTGATGAGGTAGAGTTATACGTGGTTCCACTTGACATTTGTGGGATGGTTTTTGGAAGTCTATACTTGTATGAAAGGAAGGCCATCTTCTACAGGGAACATAACAAGTATCATATTTTCAAGGATGGGATTGATTTCACTATGAGAGATCATTATATGAAGACTAATTTGACAATTTTCACTACAGGTCACATGAAAATGCTAGTTAATGCTAGTATCCGGGATCCAAATTTATAACCTATGTTTGAAAGCATAACATGTGCTTTGGTTGACATTGTTCGTGTTAAGAAGGGGAAATATGTTGATGGTTCATTCTCTTTCGCATCTGTATATTCAATTTTGTTGTTCATTTTATTACTGATCAGTGGAGTATGATTAGTAGCTGCAACAATGAATGATGAAGTTTGTGAATTTAAGAGAATGGTTAACTTGGTCAACAATGTTGTTTCAGTCTTCATTATGGTTGTGATGAGTCAGGTGCTCATTATCCAAGTAGGATGTATGGATGATACTGGAAAAGTGAGGTGACAGTTCCCTCACTTCATTTCTAAATGATTCATACTTTTGGAGGTCTAAAAGTTCTTCAGTGGGGATGTGTCATCCAGGAGGATCTGAAATGCTCAAAAAGATCTAGGAGGATCCAAAAAGCTAAAAAAATGATATTCTCAAATAATAATGAAAATGAATCCATTACATAGATATCGACGATACCTTTCCAACGATATAAAAATCACCTCAAACAAAGTTTGGATGCTAAAGTTATGGCCGGTCAAAGTTTTGGTCAAATATGGAAAAAGTCAAAGGGGTGCCACGTGGCACCACTGGAAGGGTGACATGTGGAACATATATACAGGTTGTACAACTGATATATGAAATCATTTTTATGTCAACAGGATGACATGGCAACATGAGAGGCTTCCATGTGTCACTCATTTTTAGCATTTTCAGGCATCCATGTGGACCAATATAAATATGCCATGTGTCATATGTATAGATGATGTGGAATCCGTATGATGATGTGGAAGGTGATAGGTGGAAGGTACAGTAAGCATCCATACACTAACATGGAAATGACTAGGTAGGGATATGGCAGAGTGCTGACTATGCAAACAGGTGGACCAATCAGAGATTTCCATGTGGCACTCTCTCATTGGCCAATAATGGCTAAGGGAGAATAAAATTTGTTCCCCATGGGAATCGAACCCATAACCTATAGGAGAATATTATAATGACTAAGGAATATTCCTCCTACCATTGCACTACATGTGCCTCTTGTTACAACTAACAAATAAATATTGTTTAATATTAAATCAATGCAGCACGTGGATTTCGATCGGTGGTTTGGTCGACCTAGGCCTATTTAATGGGACCAAAAATCAATGCATATGGTACGATGATTATAGTAATATGAATATAATTTTGTGCAAATTTCATATTTGTCTTGTTTTGCATGCAAGAGGTGTTCATAGTTTTGACTTGCCTCGTTTTGCATCCCATAGAATTCATTAAGGGAAGTATAGGGTGTTTATACTCATTTTTCTCAGAATTTCGAGAGGAATATGATGGTGATGTTGGTTATGTGTAAAAGTGATTTGTATGAAAGTATTATTTCAATTTTTCATTTATGAGACCCATAGTCTTGTTATGCGTGCAAAATGGGGTCTTTAAGCACCTGTTCAAAACATAGTCGAGTTTATAATCATTTTTCTCAAAATTTCGTGAGGAATTCAGTAATGACCTCTATTTTTGGGATTGAGAAACATACTTGATGGTTTTATTCAAAAACTTGGTGTTTGTAAGTCCATTCATTGTAATTTTGGCATTTGATCATTAATTGAGCGGTCCCACTGATTGAAAAGGGACCCGAAGACGTAGCCCAAGATGGGTGAACTTCGTTAACAAATTGTTTATGTTCCATTTGAATTGTTGTTGATATTACTTTACTTCATTTCAACATTTTATTTCTGCAAGTTATTCATCAATGTTATTGAAGTTTATGGATAAGTAAGAAATTCACATGTTATTTACAAATAGTAAAAAACGATCTTCATTTCCGAATCTAGTCGGATGTTTATGTATACTTAAGAACTAATTTTACATCTAAGAATTTTCAGATCATTGGGATAGGAGGGCCTTTCCAAGGCCATGTCATTGTTCAAGGTGTAGTGGTGGTGGAAGAGTGCTACAACCATCTCAAAATCATGAATTCCATGCAAGTGGAAACAAACCCCATTATCATCCATCAAACCCTAGCATGAAATTATCCTACAAATTCCCAATTTCCAAGGTGCAAAGGGTGATGTTTGAAAATGGTACGATTGTGCATTGTCTCTGGGTGCCTTCCAATCATCTCCCTGTGCAACTTCCTACACCGAGTGTAAGATAAACTTTGGAGTGTAGAGTTGAAGGTGTGGTCATATAGCCCATCTCTATGCCACCATGGAAACATATGTCAAAATAAATCTCATCTATCTATTTTCCAAGGTCTTGAAAATGTGAGAGCCCATGTATGAGTGTGTCAATTAACTGGGTGACTCTCTGCTCTGCATCACACGTGCCAAATCATGAAATAAAGGCACAAAATTCTAGGTGAAATCCTATGGCATACTTCAAGAACCATGTCAAGGTCATCCGAATCAAAACAAAATATGAAATCAAGTAAACCAATGTTTAAAGGATATACTAGTCCTTAAATCATGCAAAGTAAGTTGATACTTAATATATAAGTCGCATTAATAATTCACCTTAGTATCCCCTTCAAGTATCACACCAACTCAAGACTTTATGTAAGTTGGAAAGTTTCAATATGGGAGGGCCTTCATCAAACCCTATTAGGTGTGCCAACCAAAATAGTGAAATAAAAGACCCAGGTAGAGGGATAGGTCCCGAGGGAAATAGTGAAAGAAAAGAACCCTTCAAGAGTAAGTGTGATAGTGGCATGTGTTGGGCTCACTTTATGTCTTATGGTGTCAATGAGTCCAATTCTATGAGCGCCTTTGTGGAGGGTGTGCTTGTTGCTTGAGGCACCCTTTCCTCAGTACTTTTTTCATTCCAAACCCTTTTTCTTTCCTCTTGATATTAATTTTATTTCATTTTTATTGGGATAAAGTCCTGTTATAGATATGTCTTTAGTGCATCATGACAAGGGGTGATTTCCATTAGAGGGGGTAGAGATCAAGCTGGCCTTTGGATTTTATAGTTTTCCATTTATTATCCCATCTTTCCTTATTTTTTCAACATTCTTTCTTTATTATTGCTATTTTAGAAGAAACTGCATCAACCTCGACATCCTATCCCTTCTTCTCATGAGAGAATTAACCATGACCCATTACTGAAGTTTAGTACACTGTGATAGGCTCCAGAATGGAAAGTGTTAAGTATGGTGGGTAACATAATGTTACCCTTGTGAGGGCCCCTAGTAGTACCTATTTTCCCTAGGCGATGACAACACATTGGGACTAGGGAACAAAATATGGTGACCGAGGTGAAACATGGAAACACACATAACTTCTTGAGCCAATGATCCATTATCCAACTTCAGCCAATGATCCTCATCCATATTCCTAGTAAATTAAGCACAATAGGCTTCATGAAAGGACTAACATACCTCATGGTGAAACTAGCTTACCATCTCCCATACACTAAATTTATTGGATGTGATGATATTTATTGATTTTCAATAGAGAAGGCAATCCAAGGGGGGATTCTAGGTTTCTATTTGTGGACATGCTGATCATCATCATGGTCTAGATCATCATCTCCATTGCGGGCCATGAGACATGATCTCCTCTAGTTACCCCTAGGCATTGGGGGGTAACATATGGCTCCAACATGAAGACATGTGCTCACCATAGAGCACATGAGAACATCAACGTCTCTGATTGTCCAAGACCTGCAAACTTGCACCCGCTTCAACAACACTAACACTTTACAAGTATAGGTCGGTGGATATGATCCACTGGGGTTAGTAGTAAATCAAAATCATGCTGGAAAGAAAAACAAATTCACCACAAATATACATGATAAAATAATGACACAATGATCAAATGCAAGTTCCTAACATGTATGCATAGTATACAAATGAAAATGCAATGCATATGCAATAGAATGCAAGAATATACTAGCATGAATGCATGATGCAAACATATATACACATGTAAATGCAAATGCACATGACCTATCTACCCTAATACTACATGTCAATTGAAACACAAGGTGTAATCATATAACCAATGAATCCATCCTAGTGTTTCATCAAATCCAAAATTATTACCCTTGTGCTTAAAAATAAACTAAATCAAAGACAAGTCAAGCACAAAATGAGCATGAGTTGGGATAACCATTATAGGAGAGAAAAACATGAAATCAAACTCATGACAGTGGGAAGGAGGAAAATAATTATGCCAAGACACATTCCCACAAGAATGCGCAGTCCATATCCGAACATGGTTTTGATAAGATAAAGGATCATAAGGCTAACTCAAAGGTCTCGAAGTTTGATTTCCTTGGCTCTCATCACTCCCAGAGGCTTGGGATGGTATGAAAATAAATTTGAAGGATGCTTGATGATCACCAAGGATGGGATGGATGAAGACTTGGACATGGGTAAATATCTTAAGAATTTGTTTTGCTCACAACGTAAGTTTTGTTGGTCTTCTATGTGAAACTAAAAATCCTTGCAACAAACCATAAGTTGGAAACAACTTTTCCGCACAGGAAAATCACCACCAGGAGGAAAAAGTTTAGTTCTATATTTAGTAGAATAACAAGATGAAAAAGGAGAAGGATGGAAACTCTTTTCATGGAAAGATTTCCTGGGAAAATCATGGCCCCATCTTCATCAAATTTAGAGCACACGGGTGGTTGAAAACATTCTTCGCTAAATAAATCCTAGTGCTCTAAAGAATATGTATCAAACCTTCTAGGATATGATTGAGAACCATCATGAAAGTGTTGCAATAAGCCATCCCTAGGGGGTTGGAACAAGTTGGTGATCATGTCATATTCAATTTGCTAAACATCTATATTATTAGCATATACGCACGGTTTTTCTAGAGGCAACAATTATATATTTTCTTTTTGGTGACAACCCACAAAATTGATGTTGGATTTCATCACCAACTAGTGGTTTCATTATGGGAAGGTTTGTTTGATTGTTTACTTCTTATATTTGCAGTGTGTGCTGTTTGTTTTCCACCTTAGGTTGAGTTAGTGTTAATGGCGTCAATTCCTGGGAGTACCAACAAAGGAACACATTTTCCCAAGGAACCTTTCGCCTTTCCTTCTTTCGGAAATGTTGGTCCTCCATGCATTGCCACATCGAGTCTTCTAGGACTCACCATCGGGTTACCGGTTTGGTTTTTCCCCACTTCGGTGATCTCTACTTTTCGCAGTGATTCAAATGCACCTAATTCTTCGGATGTAAGCAGACCACCCAAAAATCAACCTCATGTCAACCTTCCGACTTCTTCACCCATCAAGTCTCCTTCCCTTTCTTCTTCTTCGCTTAGTGAAGGCTCTAAAGAAAGTAGCCAGGTTGATAAGAAGAAGAAGAAACAAAAGCGGAAGAATAAGAAGAATAAAAAAGAGACCAAGACTCAAACTGCATCAGGTCATGTTGGATCCGAGAAACCAATGAATGTTAATTGTACTAGGAGTGTTGATAAAGTCGACAAGTCTAAAACAAAAAATCCTAAACCCAAATTCCCTTGTAGGATTTGTTAGGGTGACCACTTTGTGAGGGATTTCCCTAATCTCCCCAAGGTCTTAGAAATGTGGTCTTCCATGTCATCATCCACTGCTGAACATGCTAGTGACACCCCTTCAACTAGTGATGTTAAGGTTGGTAAGAAGAATAGAACTGTCAAATTTCCTTGTATGTTATGAAAAGGTGATTATTACTCTCACCTTTTCCCTCGTATGGACAAGGATTCTTATCTTTTGGAAAATATTCAACTTCCAACTGGTTATCATGATAATATCTCTTCCAAATCATCATTAGTTGTTGGACTGGTCAATCTGGTTCCATCCCCGGTTAGTCCGGTTGATCAGGTGGTCAATCTAGTTTCATCCTCGGTTGAACCACTAACCCAAGTATCTGATCCATTTCCATCATCGATCAACCTAACTCTTCATCTGAAAAGTGAAACCCAAGTGACTGATCCAGTTCCATCATCGATCAACCCCACTCTTCATATAAAGAGTGGAAAAGTGGTCGATCCAGTTCTGTCATCGATTGATCCCACTCCTCCCTTGAAGAGTGCAACCAAAGTGGTCGATATGGTTCCATCATCGGTCAATCCCACTCCTCATTCAAAGAGTGAGGATGTCGCTCAAGTATACCTCGTTAATACTGATTCACCCAGAAAAGGGGGCACTCTGTGCATCCCGATGACACCCCCTTCAAGCAATCAAATGATTTATATTAATTGGAATCATTTGACAGAACCCCGTATTCCTTCTTATGTGCCTTTCCAAATCACCGTACAGGTTTGTGATAGGAATATTCCTAACACTATAATAGACGAAGGTGCTTCTGTTAGCATCTTATCCGTGAATGTTTGGCAAGCTTTTGGTTCCCCGCAGCTTGCGCCCGTGACTAAAAATCTGTTGAACTTTGACCGAAGAATTAGTCAACCTTTAGGGATCCTTCCTCAGTTTCTAGTTAGTTTGGGAGGAAAAATAGTATACGTCAATGTGATGGTAGTTCAAAACCCCTTGGACTTTAACTTGCTCCTAGGGCGAGACTATGTCTACATTATGAGATCTTTTGTGTCCACTCTCTTTCGAGTGATATGTTTCCCTCACATTGGAAACATAGTAACGATTGACCAACTTTATTTCATTGACTCTCATCAAATGGTCAACCATCCGCCTTCTCTAAACGGTCCATACATGATAGCGATGTCTGCCTCGCTGTAGGTCAATTATTTAACGAATTTCCCCATGCGTTCAACCTCGCACGAGATGGAATCTCTCCCTTCTCCTGACTTAGATCTGGTAGTTGACATGGTCATCTCTTTGATAGGGATATTAGAGCCAGATATCCCTATTGTTATCGAGGTCGTCGACATGTATTCCTTCCAGAGTGATTTTCTTCCATCTAACGAAGATCTCTTGGAAGCCACGACTGATGTTTGTCCATTGACATGTATTCCTCCCAGAGCATTGTCCTCTTGGAAGCCATGATCAAGGAGAGGTTTTGAGAACAATTTTGATTCTCTGTGGTAAGATCGTTAAAAAATGAAACAGATGTCTTGAGAATAGTTTTACTTCTTTGTGGAAATCTCATTAAAAAATGAAACAAAATCTATGAGCATAGTTTTGCTCTCTGTAGAAAGCTTGTTAAAAAATGAAAAGAAATATGGGAATTGAACCCGTAGCCACAGACATAGTTCATTGTCTCTGTCAAGCTTGTTAAAAAATGAAACATACCCCCCTCCATTACAATCGATTCTCAATCTAGATCGAGTACTTGAACCTTCTTTTCCTCCGCCTAGTGAAAATGTTTCCATTAGTAACCAGAAACATAAATGAGGAAATAAGAAGAGTCATCGGATGAAACAACTCTTGGGGGGAAGGTCTCCAGCCTTTGGAAATCATGCTGGATAAAAACCGCTAACTTCTTCCAAAGAAGCTGGGGGTAAAATACCTCTAGAGAGACACACTTCTAAGAGTGATCCTCGTTCAAAGGTCATTCCCATCGTGATGGAGTAGTGTTTTTCTAGAACGAGCTTAGTATTTGTTCTTTCTCGTGCTCATAAATACATGAGAATAAGTTACCGAGCTTAGTCTTTGTTATATCTCGTGCTCGTAAATACATGAGAATGTGACTGATTATATTTTTATCACCTTTTCATACTCGTAAAGGTTATACGAAAAATAAACTCTTTGGAGTCTCCTTTAAGCTCTTTTCAGACTCTCTAAACATGAAAATATTTCCGAGTTCTCTTGCTTCCTTTCACACTCATTAAAAGGTTTGAACGAGCATCTTTCGAGTGATAGTTTATCTCTTTTTTGGCCTCGTGAGACTAATTACGAAAAATGAACACTCTAATCAAGAATGATTAGAAGTGTTCTCCCCTGTATTGTCTTACACTTTTTTCAGGCTTGGGAGACTAAATTTATGAAAAAGTCATCCATGGAGTCTCCTTTAAGTTCTTTTCATACTCTCTAAACATGAAAAACCACCATTTTTTCCTTCTCTGGACTCGCTAAACTACACATTGAAGGACCCATATGGGAATGCACCCTTACTTCTTCCAGTTCGTTAAGTAAAGGAGGAGGAACTTATCGAAGGTGATTTATATCGAGCATGTGTTACCCTCCTCGAGCTCGTTAAATGAAAAAGAGGTACTCATCTATCTAGGTGGGGGAAAAATTGAAGGAAGTGGGTCAAGTTTTTAGGAATCCTTTATGGAAGCTATTGTCACCCTTGAACATGGAACCTGTTTGCATCTCATCTTATAGTTGGGTAATCCACTTATATCAGAGTCATACCAATTCCATGTGTCTCCATACTTTTTTGTCCATTTGAAGAGTGCTCTTATTTCTATCACATTACATTCTTTGTACTCATCGAGTCTATGCTGCCAAATCAGTTGTCCTGCCTCATCATGTTCAAGGGAAGTTTCACTTCAAACCATCCATCTGCATTATTTCCAGTTTCCATTTCCGATGTCAGTCCATACTCATTCGATTCACCATATTACATTTCTTCCCTATTTCAGTTTCATGTCGAAGATGGGGGATATATCAAGGCCCTCCTTTGACAAGTCTTTTCCTGTAGACTTCAACAAGAATCAGAATTAGAAACCAGTTAGTACCTTGGGACCTGCATGCCTCAATGGTAAGCCTCCTTGATTCTGATAGTAGGTTTACATCATTGACCTCTAATTGAATGATTCCACAAATGTTTGACTTCAACTCATTTGTTCACATTCGCTGGAATGTACTAGGGTACCTTGGGAGTCATTGACATCATTGGTGATTTCTCTCACACTTGTTAACAATTTACCTCAATGATCGGTAATCAAGTGGTTTCTACTATGTTTGACATCAAATCTTCTATTCACATGGCTAGATTTGTACCGCATCGGGATTGGGACGAAGACCCTAGGTTGAGCATTCTCTCCGTTATCTGATTTTCCTAGGCTATGAAGGAGATAATTTGAGCATGCTGATATATATACTATCACATAGATCCACATTTTATTGGACCGTGGCTATGTTTTATCATCTCGTAGCTCCATTATGTATTTTTCGTGGCTATGATCAGTTCATGTCATGGAGGTATGGATCCACATTGTATCTCTGGTGGCCATATCCTTAGTCAATATTTTTTCATCGATTCGCAGTGTATTGATCATCAACCTTGCTTTGAGTCATCTCGTATTCTGAGCATAGGTATGTCTGCCTCGGAAATGGAACATATATTAATACTGTTTTATGGTTGTTTGCAGCTTCTTCCAAGTTCTCCAACTCCACACCCTTGCATTGAACAATTGTAAAGTGTTTTGGCCATTAGTTTCTCTTCTGACCCCACACTTTAGGGGGAATAATGTTACACATCAAAATTCCACACTTATGTACCTCACCCTAAGTGTCGCAAAAGTGTCATATGCACCTTGTTAAGTGTTGCATACACCTTGACACCATGAAATAACATATGCCAGAATACCTAGTCAATGAGGAGGAGAAATATATTATATGAAGGTCAAAATACTATGTGCAGATGAATTATTTATTAATATTCATAAAAAGGAAATTAATTTAGTCTGAGAATCGACCTTACATTTAGTTTCCTAATCTGAAGGAGAGGTTGAGAATATCATGGATGGTTGAGATATTTTCTCAAACCAAAATCCTAACTTGGTGGATCTTGAGAGATATTTCCTCCTTAAAATCCTTGAGAGATATTTTCTCCCTAAAACTCTTGGAGATCCCATTTTAGTGGATCTAGTGAGTCATCTTCTCCATGGTGGTTAAGCCTCCAAATCCTATATAATGAGGGCTTTCCATGGAGAAGGGAAGGAATATTAGAGGTATCAAACCTTTGATTCTAGAGGAGATAGACAGAGATATCAAACTTATGATCTTGGGATTCATGCAAGGGTATGGAGGATGAGAGATTGGAGGAGTGCTGCATCATCATCCATGTTTGTAAGTATTTTCTTTCGGTTCTCATTTTAATATACTTGCAGGCCTATTTCCTTCAAGATTGTGTATTCTTTCATGCGCTTGTCTACTGTTCTTTTGATCTTTGTAGATGAATTTGTTTGATCTAATATTTTAGAGTATGAGTTCTTTGTTTCTCTTTGATATCCATTGCATTGCAGGTATCAAGTTGTGCTAAGGAGTTTGGATACCAATCTCGGATTGGAAGTAGTGAGGAAAAACATCGAAACAAGGTGCATCACACCCTTTATCCCTCTCTCTCTTTCTGATTGGTTAAACTTTATTCAAAGGGATGTTAGTGTCCACTTGTGTTTTTTTGTCTTGGTATTAGGGGTCTATAATTCAAGGGAAATTTCACCTTCACTTCTCTTTATTTACTCCTTTTTTCTAATGATTCTAACTCTATTTGGATTTTGGCATCTCTCTCTTCTCTCCTTTTTTTCTACTGATTCCATATAATCATAAAGGATCTCTAGGGTGATTTTGGGGGGATTCCCCTTGTTAGGCTGAGTTTTTTGAATAGGTGGTGGAGTGCTCATATTGAAAAGAAGAGAAAAAAAATGTAACAATTATTATTTTGGATTGACTTTAAAAATGGAAAATATTTTTTTTTAATTGATAATAATGATATTAATTATTATCTCTCAAATCAAATTTTACTTATGAAACTTAAAATAAAAAATAAATAAAATATATTTAAATCTCTTTATGTTAATAGATTATAAATATATTTTAAATTAAAATTGAATCAAAGTAAAAAGTGACTCACCTCATTTCACATGTCCAATTGCTCAACCAGTTGAAGAAGCCAAGATAATTTCCGAAAACCACAGAGAAGTTCCAGAGAAACTAAGAGAAACCACATAGATTAGTCTGGGAAAAAAAGGTAAAACCCAAAGAGAATTATTATTCCCATTCAAAACCACAGATATATAATGTTAGAAATAAAATATCTCCTTCAAAAAAATAGAGAAGTATTATTCCTGCTCAAAACCACATAGATATAATTTCAAAACCACAGAGAAGTATTATTCCCGTTCAAAACCACAGAGAAGTATTGCCAAAGATGTATCCTTGTCAAATGAAGTCACAAAATAAAAAACCATCCTTAAGGCCCAGTAGTTGGATTTGAATTATTCCCAGTCTTGGATTCTATATGAGATAATTCCAAATGATTTTTTATTTGATACTAATCCTAAAAAGACGATTCCAAGACCTCATGCTAATGGTGTGATTGATTCTATTGGAAATACTACACTCAATTAGGTGGCAAGTCAAATGGGACAAATGTTCATATATACAAACTAACCTACAATTGTGCAATACACTCAACCTTCCTTGGCACCTATTTATACCTCCAACATCCATTCAATTCAATCTTCAAATCCAAAAGGAAATCAACAACCTAGAGGAAAAAAGAAGAGTAGGAAGAAAAAATATAATTTTGGACAAGACATCATTAAGAATAGTGAGATGAATAATAAGGGTAGGGGTAAAAAGGAGAGAAAAAAGGTCAAATTCCCTTGTAAGATTTGAAAAGGCGATCATATTACTCACTAATGCGCCAAGTTGAAGGAAATCATATTGATGGTTCGATGGGATGCTAAAACTCTTGCGATACTTACCAACCCTTTTCCTCCACAACAATAGAAAATGGTTGTTGGTAACCTTACACCTCCACAAGGCAGTAATTAGGATGTCTCACCACATTGGGGAAGTACCTTGAATAAACATATTTTCATGAGTGATATGGATGTCAAAGTTCATACCAGGGCTCATAATTATGAGGCATGGTAGATGTATCATATGATAAGGATACATTCACATTTCAATCAAATGTCCCTCTACAAATAGAGAGGCCAATTATTGATACAATGCTTCACCCTTGCAAGGGTATATTATGAAGGGTTATGCACAATACGAATACTTGAGGTACTCAAAATTACAATATCGCGAAAGATTTATCTTTGGCACCTTGT
>JASDQU010502085.1:95057-108361 GCA_032191745.1 Picea mariana | reverse complement strand
GTTGAATGATAGTGGTGAGATCGATCCTTCAAATGATTAGTTACTTACTTTCGACCTTGATTAGGTTATGTTAAGATTTTATCACCACACTTCTTTTCATATTGATACACTTTACGTGGCATGAATATTTCTAGGTGTGTGATTAATGAGGGAGCTTCTACATGTGTCATTCCCTTGTCATGTTGGTGATATTCAGGCTCCCTTAAGAATAGTCCTTCTGTCACCTTGTTAAAATATTTTGATGGTAGATATTTTAAACCAAATGGAATCATCTCTAACCTTCCAGTCAAATTAGGGGGAAAATCCGTTACCATTGAGGTAGAGGTCATTGATACTCCTCTTGATTATAATGTTTTTTAGGATGAATATGGATGTATGTGATGACTATTTTCATGTCTTCTATATTTCACATGATTATCTTTACTCATCAAGGGAATATGGTCACAATTGACCAACTGACATATTGTATGCTTGATTCTAGTTCTAAATATGGGTTGAATATTCCATTCATAGGTGATTCTAGTGCATCATTTGAAAGTGTTGATGTTGGGTTACTTAAGGAATTGTCCCTCATGTGTACTTTTCAACTCCCTCCATCGGTTTGCTACTTAGTTTTTGAGCCTGTTTATGCATCTTGGTGGTCAATGATGCATCTATGGTTCCTTTCCAAATGTCATTTTTTGAAGAGAGTTCAACGTTGCCACACATTAATTCCTCTAATATTTCTTATTTTCAAGAAGATCCATGGATCGTCCAGGATCCATTGGATTTCAAGTATAAATATCTAGGTTATGTTTTGCCTTTGTTTTTAGTTGAAGCTAATTATCAAGATATTAAAAAATCCTCTATAGACTGATCAAAATCTCCCACTTCAGGAGGAGTGTGATCAATTTACATTGCCTATATGGGACTTCAACCCCCTTAGTTCTATTGACTTTTTGGTGATGGTTTTTCCCTCAGAAAAGGCTATCTTAGAGGAAATGACTAGTTCATAATGTCTATTGGAAGACATGCATCATCACTTAGAGGTTGGAGTAAAGGATTTCATCCCAAATAGAGGTTTTGATTGGTGCCAAAATCCTATTTTCATGTTGGGTGTGTATGTGGAAGGGATTATGTAAAACATTTATAAAACTATGCTAGTCGATATCTATGTCAAACCCAACATTGTGGAAAATATCATGATTGGAGTAGATTGTTCTCATGATAAAATTCAATTTTATACTGCCATATTTAATGAATTTTTTGATGTGTTTGCTTGGTCTTACGAAGAAATGATCGGTAATTATCCTTGGATAGTTGAACATGAAATTCCAATTTATGCTCATGATAATCCTATTCTATAAAATATTGAGCTGGTTAATCCAAATAAAGTTGTTTCCATAAAGGATGAGGAAGAAAATTTACTGAGAGTCGGATTTATATTCCTAGTTCCCCTAACTGAATGGGCATCCAATCTAGTTTCTGTCATGAAGAAGCATGAGACAATTTGTGTATATACTGATTTTCGGGATCCGAATAAGGATTTTCCAAAAGATAATTATCCTATTCCTTTTATTGATCATATTATTGATGAGTGTGCCAGAAACAAAGTATTTTCCTTTATGGATGGATTTTTTTTTATTATAATCAATTTCAGATCTATCTAAAATATCAACATAAGGATAAATTTATTTGTCCTTGGGGCATGTCTACATATAGGAAAATGTCATTCATCCTTACATATGTTGGGGATACATTTCAATGGGCCATGTCATATGATTTCCATGATAATATGCATATTGTTGAAGATTATTTGGATGATTTTGTTACTCATTCCAAAAATAGGGCTAAACATCTAGCTCGCACAAGGACATGATTATGGTTGATCCTTTGAAGGTTGAGACAATAGTTTAGTTTCCTGCCCCATGCTCTATACATCAACTTTAGAGTCTTCAAGTGAAATCAAACTTCTTGCGATGATTCAACACAAACTATGCTTAGATTATAAAGGGATTCATGTGCTTTTTGAAGAAAGGAGTGCCATTTATGTGGGATGACCAAGAAAAATGTTCTTTTGAGGCTTTAAAAAAGGCCCTCGTGTCAACCCCATTGTTGATTCCTCCAGACTATAGTAGGGAATTCTTGTTATATATTACAACATCCAAATCAACCATTGGAATGGCATTAGTTTAAGAAGATGAGTCATGCTAGGGAAACATAATTTATCATCTTAGGAAGGGGTCTGCTAGACCAAAATTGAGGTACTATCATATTGAAACGTTGTTGTTCACAATAGTTCATGATGTCCAAAGACTTCAACACTGTATACTTCTTCAACAAACTCTAGTTATTTCAAATTCTAACCATATGTATTATATATTGACCCAATGGATAATTAGGGCCAAATATGCAAGTGGATTTTCATTTTGCAATAATTTGACTTGTAATTTGTATCGACCAAATTAATGAAACATTTATATTTTTCTAAGTTGATGTCAAAGTTACCATGAGATAGAGAGGACCTTGTTTCAAATGAATCTTTTCCCGATGAAAATTTATTCCTCATTGTTTCGATAGATCCCTTGTACATAGTATCTTCAAACTTAGATATTTGGCCCTCATCTTTATCATGATGAGAATCAATGTATTTGTCATCATGCCCAACAATATATCATCATTGAAAACATTTTGTATCATCGAGGGGTAGATGTTATCTTGCATTGATATTTAAATCATGAGGAAGTTGAGTGAGTTTTTAATGATTTCTATAGTGGAGCATGTGGCAGCCATCCTTTTGGGATGGTAACAACCCAAAAGCATTTTCTCATATGATACTTTTGGCCATAAATTTTTAAATATTGTATCAAAGTTGTCAAGATGTGTCATCCTTGTCAGATCTTTACTAAGAAAATGCATGCACATACTGCTCTATTACATCCTATCATTACTGTCAATCCCTTTTCTGAGAGGGTGTTGGGTGAATAAGCCTGTTAATCCAAGACTGAGAAATATGCATATACATTATGTTAAAATATATTTGATGATGGATATATTTGTTTACAAAAGGCCCACAATTATATATTACATGGGAAATAAATAAGAGTCATGACTTTTTAAATAGTCACATCATTTAATAATCATGAGTAATTTACTTCTAGTTTTTTCTTATTCTAACTTAAATACGTATATAAAATTTCCCTTCCCTTAAAATCACTTTGTCCTCAAAGCAAAGGTAATGAAGGATATAACTATAAAAAATGCTCTGACTCCCAAACTATGTCTTCTTCTGGAAGATTCTTCCATTTAATAAGATATTCATTTATTATTCAAGAATGCAATCTTTTTGAGACTTGATATTGACAATTATTTCAATCTAAATGTTGAAAATAAGTGTATGGTCACCAAATGAGAGGGTTTCATCTAAATGAACGATTCCTTCGTCCAATAGCACCAACATCTCCAAATATTTGGTATAATCATAAGGGGAGAGAACAAAGACTAGCGTGACCATTGTACCAAGCCAATTTTTTAGAGAAGACAAATTTTCAAACAATTATCCATCACATTTTAGAATCACTCCAACTAACACCAGTAGTGTAGAATAAGTTTTATAAAATTTTTCATTGTTATTATTATTAGATTTAACACATTCTATGTTACCCATCAAGTCTTCGAACATCTTAGACTTGCACTTCTCCGTTATTGTAGGGGGTGCATTTCTTTTAAAATAGCATACAATATACTTCTCTACTCTGTCACGAGTCAGACCATAGCGATTTTCATTCCCATTCGAAATGATAGATAACAACTGTGGCAGAGACGCCTCCAGTGGATCTAAAAGTTCACATGGAGACTTGCATGTTTTCATACCAAGTTTGGCAGCTAAACTATCCAAGGTATTTATTTGCAGATATGATAGCAAGGATAGAAGTTGATTTTCTTTGTCATGGCTCCAACGTATAGTATCCAAATATTTCCTACATTCTTCTATGCAGTCATGAAACAACAATTCTGAAGCAACTGATAAAATACCCAACGTTGAAATATCTTCTTCATCGCCATTGATCTTTCCCTCATTGTTTTATTCATGGGCCTCTCCTTCTTTGGTAATTTCATCATTGGCATTTGGCTCCATGATTGTAAGGAATATTGTATGAATATTCCTATGGAGAACACTTTCTCTCCTCTCTCCCTCAACTAGGTCAAATTCCTTAGGGAGAGGTTTGATTTCAATGAGATTCTCATATTTTGAAAGTTCTATCTTGGCCCTAGGTGGGTATATCATGAAGGGATGATATTGGAGGCCTCTTGATGGATTATAGAGAGGTGGTGGTGGTGGTGATAAATATCTAGACAAGATTTAAGTACTCCCTTGTTACGACGTCAATAACCTTGATTTTTTAATAGTTTTACGATCTCGTAATGTTTTTGATCTTGATATTGCTTCATGTCTTTATACTTTTGATATTGATCTTGCTTCATGAAATCTATGTTATTTTTCATTTCGATCATGAATTCTTCCAACATTTCAACTTTAATATTTTGTGTTATCTCTTCTTTGAGTGCATCATTACTTTTTTTATCTCATCTTTTAAATTATCACAATTTTGGTTGACTATATCTTTGAGTGTATTGAATTCCTTTTCTATTTGTTCCAACTGTTTTTTTAGATCTGTCATGCTTCTAGTGGTTGGAGGTGTATATTTATGCACAATTTTGGCGAGGTGGAGTAGAAGAGGTGGAGCTATATATTTATAACTTTATTTACTTTCACACTTTTACCATATTCATTTTCACATTATTCACTTTTACGTGAACACTTATAAAACTTATCCCCCACCTAAAGAAAGATTAATTTTTCCTTTTCACATTATTTACTTTTATGTGAATAATCATAAAATTTATCCTCCACATAAAGAAATATTACTTTTACCTTTTTTCCTTTTCACGTTATTCACTTTTAAGTGAATACTTATAAAATTTATCCTCCACGTAAAGAAATACTTATTTTTCCTTTTTTTACTCCTCCATGCTAAAATTCAATAAAACTTATCCTCCAAGTGAATAAAGATTTGTATTTCCTTTTTTAATGCCAAGATCTTGGCTCTGTTGGGTGAATATGCTAGATAATCCAAGACTGAGAAATATGTATATCTAATATGTTAAAATATATTTGATGATGGATATATTTTTTACAAAGGGCCCACAATTATATATTACATGGGAAATGAATAAGAGTTGTGACTTTTTAAATAGTCACATCATTTAATTATGTTTCATTTATTTATGATTTATTCTTATTCTAACTTAAATAAGTATATAACAATGGGGAGTGAATTTTATGACATTTCAACCTAATTTAGCAAATGGTAACAAGTACATCATCATGGTTGTTGACTACTTCACTAAGTGGGAAGGATGTATGTCGACCTTCTTAAATGGTGGTAAGAAAACAACTTTATTCTTGTTTAATCATATTATTTCCAAGTTTGGTGTGCCTCAAGAGATTGCCACTAATCGCGGTTCACATTTTCAAAACAAAATGATGTCAAAACAAGTGGGTCATTTGGGTTTTCTCCAAGAGCACTCATCAACATACTATCCTTAGGCTAATGGGAAAGTAGAGTCCATAGATAAGGTCATGAAGAATATGATTCAAAGGTGGCCAATAAGAATAAATCCAATTGACATCTCATGATTTTTTCTACTCTTTGGGTATACAAAACCTCAGTACAGACTACCATGGGTTTTAATCCTTTCCAACTATTGCATGGAGTAGAGTTATTCCTTCCCTTTGAATGTGAAACCCCTTTGTTGAAAAAAACTATTGATATCCTACCCAATACCTCAACTGACGAGGAATTCCTATTGTATCTAGAATGTCTTGATGAACATTGTAGAGATGTTTCCATGACTAATGAGGCACATATGAAGTGTATCAAAGTTTAGTGTGATAAGAATGTTCATCCTCGCGTGTTTTATAAAAGATACCTTGTCCTCATTTATGATCAAGATAAAGATAAGTTGGGGGTAAGGAAATTTGCATCGATTTTGTTTGGACCTTACATTGTAAAATGGGTTCTCAAGAAAGGATCTTACAAGTTGGTTGACTCTGAATAGAACCCGTTGGATGAGCCTCATAATGAGCTCTATCTAAAGAGGTATTATGTGTAGGCAATGTCACATAATCCATTTGTACATGTTGTATAAAGTTTGAGTTTTTACTATATTTTTTATTCTGGTTTTATGAGTCATGCTTATCATGCTTTATCATTAATTGGTGGATGTCCATTAAAATCTCTGTCTATGTAGGATTTTCCAATGGTTCTAGTCGACATAGTAGGAATATTGCTTTTTTAGATTGGGTTATTTATTCTCCCACGGGTTAGCTTGTGAAGTTAGGTGGTATTTGAATTGGTCCTACGAACAATAATTTTTCCGAGCGTATGGTAGTCATTGAACTACTCTTTGAATCTATTTCTCTCGATATACGACATTTAAGTGTTCACTTGGATTCTCAAATGACAGTGTTTTAGTTGAACAATATTTACTATGTGTGTGATCCTATTCTTCTATGCAAATTTTTATGGGTAAGACCTATCGAGTGCTCTTTTGAGTATATTACTTATATTCATGTGACAAGAAGAGTTAATGAATTTACTGATCCATTAGCTAATTATGTGCTAGACTGGATTTTTTCACATTCATAGATTTAAAGCATGTACATACATAATATTAAATTTACAATCACATCATTTCACATTAATAGAAACAAAACCATATGTATATATACCAAATAGAGCATCACATCATGTCCAAAAAGTGTAATGATAGTACAAAAATATGCTATAAAACCTAGGATGGTACAAAATTGGCTTAATAGCCTTAGGTGGTACACCACATATCATTTGAATATTTATGAGTACCTAATCCTTAGACTCCATATCTGATGGATGAAGCACTCCATGACCACGAAAGAAGATGATTACCATATTCACTCAATGGAAAAGTCATTGACATAGTGGAAACACTCCCTCTTTTTCTCATTGCAGATTCTCTAGCACATCTACCATCTTAATCTCAGGAACATTGAGATTCAAATCCTCAATGTTCCTCTATACCTCTTGTATATATGTGTTTCCTATTGATCTTATAGTGTAGATACCTATGGATTTGCTGGTGTTGCTTCTGATTAAGTGATATCCACCTCAAAATGATGGTGATGACAGATCTAAGGGAAATTGTTAGGTATAACTTGTCTTGTATCTTCATCACCCAAATTACATTTTGTCAGTATTATCATTGCATAAAATAACATTATATACCTCTTTAAAATCCAAAAACATTCAAAAAAATGAAAAATGCATGATATTATGTCGTAACTAGAGCTCCCCAGTGGGATCTTAGGTTAAGGCAAGATACAGGTCCTTACTAAAGTTGATTCCATCATATGGATAATCCTCAATTGCTATTATCTATTCGATAAACTAGTTCAAGAAATCATCATCATAACCATACACTAGGTGGCCACCACCTAAGAAGTGCATCAAATCTATCCAAAAATACAAACAGGGTTCCCTTGGCCCTACTACTAGCATCATGCATCTAGGCCAGGTCGATGGGAGTGTCTAAAAGGGAAAAATGCATACTACACTCCCATAGAAAAATTTCTTCTACTCACCAATCTGACTTTGGTTAGCTACTCCTTGAAGTTACTTAAAAGAGAAGTTGAGGTCAATCAAATATCATGGGAGTCATGCACTAGAATCCACAATGAAGAAGTGGATGGGAGGTCTGGTGTGATCTAGTAGAGACCAACACTCCGGTTAAGGTATACATGATCATCCTCAAGCTCACATCCCATATGGAAGATATATCAATTTGGTTGTTATTATTTTGTGTGTATAGTCAATAATCCAACTCTATGTACCCCTACACACTCTCAATGTCTCCTCCTCATCCTCCTCCATTCAATATTTCCATCTCACCTTGTTGAGACAATCCTGTTAGGAAATAAATATCTTCCATAGTGATCTCCAAGATCTCATCATTAATATGGAAGGCTGTGAATCAGGGTCCCACATCTGGATAAGGCATCATAGGAGCCTCAAGTGACTTTGCATGTTTGCACATTTGAAAAACTTGATGTGCCCACAAGTGTGTAAATATCCCATCATGATAAGATCCTCATTGTATAAATATACTCTACCTCATGCTCACACCATCACCATCCTATCAAGTCCATGGTACATGCATAGTAAAAAGAACAAAAGAAGCTTAGTTCCTTAAGACATTTTTTCCAAAATCAATCATATTCACTTGTGTTCTCTACCTCCACTAGCATTTTTTGCACATGCATGTTGGGTCCCAATGAAAAACTAATGCTTAGGGCCTTATGCACAGTAGTTTATCTTAGTGCCCCTATGCGCATAAGGCCCTACTTTTTGGTAGACTCTCCTAGAAATTGCAACTGAAATCAAATGCTTGGAATGGATGTAGAGCTATGGGTGGTAAGAGAATGGTAAAATGGTTCTAAGTTTTCATTTTTTCACCTATTTATAGAGTTTTTGACCTAATTTTAAATTCAACAACTATTTGAAGACTGGATAATTCTCTATTTTTATTCCAATTAACTTTCTAAGAGTGTTTTTGAGTTTTTTGCAGAGTCCTTGCTATCGTTGGTGGTGGTTTGATTCACAATAAGGGTCATCTTTTGAGGTAATTTTTTCTTGACTAGCATAATGGGATATAATTTTTCTCTAAGAGCATTGTGCATTGTTAGCCTTATTACCTATCATTGTGCCTTAGGATCAACCCCACTAGGTTGCAACATATAAACTACTCTTTAGTTGTCCTTTGTCGCAACTTGTGTGATAGTGTCTACCTATCATGGGCTACCCTAGTTAGCACCTTGTTTCCCATTTAGTGTTCATACTGAGTTTTTCTTATAGGCACAAAACCCCATTAGTCCTACCATTAGTTTGAGTTTGAACCCACATGCTTCTTTTTCATGTATCTTATGGATAATTCTTGATGGGCTCCCTCTATGTTTAATTTAAATTTACAGGTTACAAGGAACAAAGCTAGATTGGTATGTAAAGGATATGCATAGGTTGAAGGAATCGACTTTGAAGAGACATTTTCCCCAGTTGCCAGAATGGAAGCAATCCGATTTGTTTTACCTTATGCATGATCCAAGAGTACTAAAGTGTATCAGATGGACGTGGAATTAACTTTTCTGAATGGGGAACTTGAAGAAGAAGTCTACATTGAACAACCAGAAGGATTTCAGTTCTCAGAGAATGCATATTATGTGTGTAAATTGAAGAAGGCCTTGTATGGTATAAAACAGGCTCATAGAGCATGGTACTCTAGACTGGATAAATATATAGAGCAGGTAGGGTTCAAAAAAGGAAGTGCAGACAACAACCTCTACATTAAGGTAACTCAATATAGTATTTTATTAATTGAATTTTATGTTGATGATATTGTTTTTAAAAGCAATGATGACAGGTTAAGCCAGAAATTTGCAAAGGATATTCATAATGAATTTGAAATGTCATTACTTGAAGAACTTACCTTCTTTCTAGGTCTTCAGATATGTCAAAGAAACCAAGGAATTTTTATTTCTCAAACTAAGTATATCAGAGAAATGCTAAAGAGGTTTGGAATCGAATATTGAAAACCAGTTAACACCCCTATGCAAACCAGTTGCAAGTTGAGAAAATATGATGATTCAAAGTCTACATACCAGAGACAATACATGTCGATGATTGGCAGCATACTATATGTGACAACATCCAGACCAGATGTAATGAAAACAGTTGGACAGGTGGAACGATTTCAGGCAGCACCAAAGGAATCACATATATTAGCAATGAAGAGGATTTTCAGATATTTCAAAGGAACATAAGAGTTTGGATTATGGTATCCAGAAGGAAATGATCTATCACTTATTGCCTACACAAATGAATACTGGGCAGGTTGCATTGATGATCGATGAAGCACGAGTGGAGTAGCGTTCTACTTGGGTGAGTGTTTAGTATCATGGCTAAGTAAGAAAAACTCATCAGTGTCCTTATCTACAACTGAGGCAGAGTATATTGCAGTAAGTACATGTTGTACACAGGTTCTATGGATGAAACAAACTCTGACAAATATACAGGTTGAGTATGATGAGCCCATTCCAATCTATTGTGATAATACAAGCACCATCAGTATATCAAAGAACCTAGGGATGCACTCCAAGACGAAGCACATTCCAATCAAGTATCACTTTCTACGAGAACAGGTTGCAGAGAAGAACATCAGAGTTGAATATGTGGGCACAAAAGAACAAGTGGCAGACATATTTACAAAACCGCTTTCAGGAGAAGCCTTTGAGTATCTTTTCCAGAGACTTGGAGTAATTTCTACTCCAAAATGAATGCTTTTGAATTATTATCTTATATGTCTTATATCTACACGAGGAAGCGCCATAAAGAGGACAGTTCAGGTCGGGAGATCAGTTTCAAGAAGAGTTTAGTTAGGGGGAGTATCCCCAAGGATATTTCAGTTAGGGGGAGCAGCCCTGGATGGAAAGATACCTTTTCCATTGATGACAAAGGGGGAGGGATTTATAAGATGCAGAGCACAGAGGCATGGTTCTAGGGGGAGCGATGGTCACAGAGGGAGCATGAGTGATATGAATTCAGTATTACATGACATGAGTTCAATATTGCATCAGAGTGTTTCCATCAATGCCAAAGGGGGATATTTTTAATTAATTGGGTTTGTTGTCATTGATGTCAACCCTTGAAGAAAGTCTGGTAGAAAATTCCGGTAGCACAAAGGTTTGGGTAATGGACCCAAGTTTGTTTGATGGATAATGGTATGAGTTTTGATATATTTGAAGGTAATATTATTCTATATGGATAGTACATGTCATGCCATTTACGGTGGTACGAGGAACATTACATAAATCCTCACGGTTATAGAGTTATGGCCATGTGAAGTTGGAGAACCCTTATGAGTCATATAGAAGCCCCATAAGGTCAAAGTAGTCAAAGTGTTTGCAAAGAAGAAATTATTTAAATAACAAAGTGAAGTGATGAGTGTACTATAATTCAAAGAGGATGCAAAATAAATTATTTAAATAATAAAGTTAATGGAGAACTTACTAATTATGGAAAGTGGTTAAGTTAAGTGGACAAGTTCTTATAAGTGGGTTAACCCTAAAATAAGGAAAGTGGGTTAAGATGGTTAAAACATAACTCCTTAAGGATGCTACATGAAAGTATAAATAAGAGGCAAGGCTCTCTCATTTAATCAAACTTGAACATATTGAATATCTATTGTTGTGTAAGGCTTATTGTAAGTACTCATTGATACATATGAAGTTGCGAAAGTCTGAGGTAGCATGAAGGGTTGACGACGAAAGTTTTGGAATTACAGAGAATACTAAAAAATCCTAATTTCTGAGGTGTACGCGGGCTAACAGTGTATTAGGGTGCGTACATACGCGGGCTGGCAGTGTATTAGGGAACATACATGAGGGTAAAGCCATAGAAGCTTGAGAAGATGAATATGCCGAGGTGGTATATTTTGAGATCAAGCTCCCAGGAAGGTCTACAATGATCAAATACATCAAATCTATCCACTGGTTCAAAAGGTATTGTTATAACCCTAAATTGCACTATCCCTGCTTACCTAGTATCAGGCCTACTCATGCCGCTTCCTAGCCAAAGCCATGCTGAGAAATTCCTCAAAAAACCACTTAAAACAAGAAACCCGTGCCCTAATTGCTCACTGGGCGCGGGCATCCGCTTGCTGTCCTTCTACTGCATGCGGGTATCCGCGGGCTAACCCAAAACAGCCCGCGGGTACCTCACAAAGCAAAAAATCTGGAAAGTTTCCGCCGGGACATGAGGCTTTTTGTCAGTTAACTGGAACGCCGAGCCATGCATGGCCGAGAGTTCGCCAAGAACCCTATCCCCTTCCAGCCTATAAAAGGAGGGGTAGGGGTACTATTCAAAGGAGGAAAAATTATTGCAAAGAAACTCTGCCAACTTGCCAAGCCAGCTTTGTCCCAACCCTTTAGCCTTTCCTCAAGCTTTAGGAGAAACTCAAGAAGCAGCAGTTGGAGGACAAAGAACAAGAGGAAGAGCCCAGGATCAGGATCGTGGAACGGTGACCGGCCTCAGAAATCATTGAAAGCTTTGTGGAAGGAGCAGCAGTAGCAAAGAGACAACAACCCAATGGAGGATCTACTTCAACCTTTGGAAAACAAGGTTAGTTCATTCTTCCTGTGCTTGTCTGAGAAAAGGGGTTGAGATTTTGGGTAGAAGGTTAAAGGTTAAATCTGAAGGGTCATGATCTGCATATAGTCTTAGAGCCCTAGCTTATTAGTTTGTAGGGTAAAATACCCAAAAACAGAATTGGCGACTCCGCTGGGGATATTTTACTCTTAGGGTCCCTTGGTTTGGTAAAAGATCTATTTGGTAGTTCAAAGAATTTATTTTCAGTTTCTTTGCTTATTTTTGTTTTCTATTAGTCGAAAGCTAGCAAAGAGCCTGGTTACCCATACCAGTTCTCTTTGACTGACGCCCGACATTTTCTTTTCGGGACACACAGAGGTACCCGTGGCCAGCAGTAGCCCTGCACACGGGTGACCCGCGCCCTAACCTTCTGCAGCACGCGGATATCCGCGTCCTGTAGTGGTTTCAGTAGCGTGTAGTGACCAGGAGGTTGAAGAGGTAGTCCCCTCTTCCCCTGTCAGAAGTTTATCTTCTCAGGGGGATTTCTGGATCCTGTCTGGGTCTGAATTGGTTTACAGTCTTGTGTTTCAGTCTTGCTTGTTGTGTGTTTCTTCACATTGGTTTTTTCTTTTTGCAAATTCATTTTTTCTGTTAGAGTGATAGCATCTCAGCCTGTCAGAGACCCTGGTTATCAATACCAGAGGCCTTTTTCAGGACTAGATTGGCTGTGTGTGATTTTGTCTTAGTTTTAAGCATATCCGCGACCTGCTTAAGTTTAGCACGCGGATACCCGCGGCCTGCTTAAGCTTAGCACGCTGATACCCGCAGGCTGTTTTGGTGACAGTCGCGGGTCTGTTAGGTAGTTTTTCAGCTGGAGTGGGGCAGTCATCCCTTCCTTCAGTAAGAAGAGATCCTCTCAGAGGTTTAGAGTCTGGGGCTGCACAGTCAGCAGGTTAGGGCATTTCCCCCTTAGCTTGTGCTTGATTTTAGATTTTTATTGATAGAAAAGACATTCATTTTATGGTTTTTAGGCAAGTGTGGGAGTTGGTGTCATTGAGATTGCTTGCTTGCATTTTCATGCTCTGA
>JASDQU010502085.1:80577-94957 GCA_032191745.1 Picea mariana | reverse complement strand
TATTATAATTCAAAGTGAATACAAAATAAATTATTTCAATAATAATTTTAATGGAGAAATTAGAAGTGGACCCAACCCTAAAATAAGGAAAGTGGGGCCAAGTGACCTAGAATATGTTTTTAAGGAAGCTACTTGGAGAGTATAAATAAGAGCCAAGGCTCTCTCATTTGAATCACACTTGAGCATATTGAATATCTATAGGTGTCTGAGGTTTAAAAATGATATCCAAGCCGAAATTCTGAGGAAAGTGAAGAAAATAAGGCCGAAATGCAAGGAAGGATAAATTCTTTTGATGGTGCTTTCTAAGGTATGTTATTTTCAGGTCATCTCACCATTTTCGCTATAACTTTTTTTCTATAATGATTAAGATCCTAAAATTTTTATGAAAGTGAGAAAACATATCCAAGTATCTTTGGTTCAAAATTCATCTTGTGGGTCGTTTTATTTTGGGAGTTACACTCTGTGGAAAATAGGGTTTGTGGCCAGTCCTGAAACTAGTCAAAATCAGGTGTTTCGGGTAAAAATGTCATAACTTCTTCATAACAGATCCAAATTTAGTGAGACAAAATGTGTTGGTTAGGGTACAGTCTGTAGTAGGATTTTTAACAGTTTCAGATCATTTCATCAAGCATTTTTTGCGGGGCACTCTCTACAAGGTCGCTCTCTAGAATAAGCTAGAATTCAGCAAGGTATGGCATTTTTGCTATAAATCCTTTTCTAAGAGGTTCCAAGTAGTTCCACTTGGAGGAATTGCATAAAACACACTGAAAAACATTGTATATCAGTTTCAGATATTTATACATTACAGGTTCAAAGTTATGATTACTTCAAGTTAGGGTTGTTGACTAATCCAAAACTAGGCATGTGAGACTAAAGAAAAGTTTGATGAAAATGCTAGTTTCTTGCTGTTAAAGTTAATGAAGGTTTGCAGAAATGTGATAAGAAACACCAGGTATATTACAGAGCTACAAATCAGATTTTGATGATGAAATTGATGAGGGCTTTTCGTTGAGGTACATGTTGAGTACATGGTTGAGACAATAGTTGATGAGTTGGCACATACATGAAGTGTATAGTTGATGATGTTGGTACATATTGACGAGTCATATTTGATNACTTGTTTATGGTATAGGTTGATTACAGGTTGATGCATGGTTGATGCATGGTTCAGATTTATTGGTATAGGTTTACAACGGTATATCTCACAGTGATAGTGTGACAGTGGTTCCATCATTCTACTTCTACTTCAGGATGGCAGGACGGGGCAATGACAGGTGGTTGTAGCCACCTTCTGGTTGTAGCCGGAGAACATTGGGAGTTGTATCCTCCTTCTAGTTGTAGCCAGAGATTTGGGGAGTTGGAGCTTCCCTCAGGTTGTAGCCTGAGAAACTAGGGGGTTGGAGCCTCCTTCCAGTTGCAGCTGGAAAACAAAGGAAGTTGGTGCTTCCAATGAATGTAATTCTTCAAGACATATAAGAAAAAGCATTCCATGGTTTTCTCTCGATTTGGGTTTCCACGTAAAACACTGGTGTACTATGCATGTTTGTGATTGTTTATTTATTACTGCTCATTATTGGATAATAATTCTACATTGATATAACATTTGAAGAAAAATGATTATAATTACGTTATTACTGATTCACCCCCCCTTCTCAGTAATCCAACATCATGTGGAGGGAATTATGCAACAAAGAGGATAAATTACAAGATATTACAAGCTATATACTACTGACTGACCCTACATAGAGATGCTCAACAATACACTTCAAAATGTGATGAATGTCAAAGAACGAGAAAGCCTACAAAGAAGAATGAGATGTCTTTACAACCCCACGTATCATTGGAACCATTTGAAAAGTGGGGCATAGACTTCATAGGCCCAATTGATCCTCCATTAGGGAAAAAGAAGCACATATTGGTATGCACTAACTAGTTGACAAAATGGGATGATGTCAAAGCTATGAATATGCCACTGAATCTAATGTAGCTGGATTCCTCCAAGAATGTGTATTCTCAAGGTTTGGTTATCCAAGAGAGATAGTCACAGACCAAGGAACTCAGTTTATATCCATAATTATTGAATAAATCATGAAGGAACATAAAATCCATCATAGGAAGTCAACACTATAGATTTTAACCTTGTAAAACTATTTACTACAAACAAATTTTCAATAAAAGAACATAAAAGATACAATGGAAAATACACACATTACACATAGATTTTTCTCCTGGAAACCCAAACCGGGAAAACTAACATATTATGTATTCATTCACATCATACATTGTTTACAATACAATATACATATAGGATCCAGTGGCATCCAAAACCCTAATCAAAATGACTTGGATTAGTCAACAACCCTAATTCCTTAACTGAAAATAGAAAACCATCGGCAAAAAACCATGTGCCGAAAAATCACCCAAAAAATAGACATGAAAAGCAGTAAAAAAAAAAATCCGGGGCACTGCTCCCACCCCCTACAAACCCCCAGGACAAGGGGAGTCCTCTCGCTTGTAACCCCTTGGGAAGGGGGCGCTACACCCCCCTCTTACACCCCTGTGTGCTCGACGCAACGTAGACACTAGTTCTAGCCGTGCAAAGAATATAACACATATCCAACAAACACCCACCATCCACAAGAAAATGGGTAGGCCCAGGTCACCAATCGAGAACTAGAAACCATCCTCACATAATAGTGAGCATGAACAAGAAAAAATGGTCAAAGAAACTCACAGAAGGAGCATGGGCATACAACATCACATGGAAGACTACCACTCGACACACACCCTTTGAGTTAGTCTATGGTAAGAAGGCCATGTTCCATATTGAATTTTAATACCATACATTAAGGACAACAACTGAATTATACATGGACTTACCATCAACACAAAGAGAAATATTGAATCAACTAAATGCCTTAGATGATTACAAAATGCAAGCACTCTTCAACACTGAAGTAGTGCAACAACAGAGAAAACATTGGCATGACAAGAAAATTAAGAATAACAAGTTTAAATAAGGGGATTGGTCCCTCTTATATGATTCAATATTCAAAGACTTCAAGGGGTAGTTGATGACTAGATGGTTAGGATATTACATCATTGAAAAATTCAATACAAATTGTAACCATTGATGAAGAAATAATTCCTTTGTTAGTAAATGGATTCAAGCTAAAAGTTCACAAAAAGCCATTGACAAGAGAAGAATTCATAGAGATAGTAAAGACACATAATCTGGAAGTGATTGATAGCAAAGATGCTCTCAATCCATCCAAATGATGAGAAAAAGAAAAAAAAAAAGTAAAAAACAACTACTGGATGAAAACCTCTCTGAGACATCTAGGACAAATCTGTGGGTGAAAACCTCCAATGGAGGTAGTCTCAGATCTGAGGAATAAAAGAAGAAAAGAAAAAAAGAAAAAAAAGAGAATATATATTTTTTAAAATACTAATGCTTTATTTTGCAGGTACCCAACACTTCAATTGTTGCAACCATCTACACAAGAATGAAATCAACAGTCAACAACAACTCAATAAGAACAATAATAATTTTATTTTGTTTCATCATCCACACATAACACTTTCCATCATCTCCATTCAATTATCCTTGTTTTTAATTTTCATCAATCATCAATACCACTTTCCATATTCAATATTTTACATTCTACCCTTCATTTCAATAAAATCAACCTACAAGGTTATCCTATATATTTCTAAAGGAATATCCTACAGAATTCTACAGGATCAACCTATAGGGCCATTTCTAGAAATAATGAAAAACATTCAAGGGTCAAGACAACATCATAAATTCAATTGTTAATGTTAGCAACAAAACAACCTTCTCCAATCATTTCTACATCAGTTTCAACCATCAGGACAACAAAAATCTATTTCTACAAGATACTTTGTATTATGTAGAAAAATTTTAGCATAAAAAGCTATAGTTCTACATGATACTCTGTATCCTGTAGAATGCTTGGAAGCCACGATATCTTAGATCTTTCTATAAAATAAATGTGCAATACCCAAGTCTTCAACACTAATATCAAGCAAGGGGCCTAAACATCATCACAACACGAATCAACCACTAAATGATGACCATCAATACCAACTGCAATTACTCCAACCACCTGTAAAAAAAATATCGTATGCATGCAAAGGTAATTAAGGTAACACGATTATCTCTCCTCTCGACATTCATTTAAGAATCATAAAATTTTATCCATGCTTATTTCATGTGGTCAAAACATTTATAAAACCTTCATAGGAAACATAAATATCTCTAAAGTTGTAAAAACAATCTTCTCAACATTTTCTTCAAATTATATGGTTTGCAAAATTCATGGTCGAATTCACTACTGCTAAGGGTTTGTGTGAGTTTTTGAAAATAAAATCGCATCCTCAAAAACCTGACTCACACAGTTCCTGTAGAAATCTGTTTTCATAGTTTCTACATGAATGAATGCAGATGGACTACACCAACTTGAAGTTGTTAAATAAACCCTCATTTTGTTTTCTTCTCTTCCAAGTAAATTTTTGTTGAAATTTTTCTAGCCACCAGTTTTCCTAAAAACAAACCCTAGCTATCATATTTTCTAAACAAGTGCCTCTACCGGAACCCAATAACTAGTCTTTCTCTCTCCCATTTTTCTCCCTTCAAAGACTCAACTCATCATCCTTGAGAAGTTAACCCATCAAGATCAACCATGGGAGCTAGATTCAAAAGGAGAGAGCTAACAAAATCTTCTAGGGTTTATGACAATCCTGAGATAGTATAAATTTTTTAGAGATGTAATTGACCAGGATAGTTTGAAAGACTAAGAGGATATGATGACGAGGTAGCCATAGAGTTTGCTTAGAATATCCATAATATACAAGAACAAAAATATGTGACCATAATAAGGGGATTGGTAGTGAGAATCAATGAAGCTTTCATCAATAGGGTATCTATCCTGCGCTTGTGATAAAGAGGAGAGGCAAGAATCCATTAATGCCAAGACGACATTTTTCCTCCCAAATGAAAAACCCGATGAGGAAAAAAATGGCATTAAAAGGGAAATCCTCCCTCATCCATGGCAAAAATTGGCCTATCATATCATGAAATACATCACATGTGAGGGTAGGATGAATGTGGTATATGCTTACCACTTCATACTATTACACCATCTTAGAAATCTTCCAAATCAGAAAGTACACCAGAACTTGAGCATCCCTTACTTTCTCACCAGAACTTGAGCATCCCTTACTTCCTCCTCAAATCATTAAGGGAAATGAGCCTAAAGGTACAGAAGGGAAAATAAGAGTTCTTAGCACATCATAGGCTCATAAAATTGATAGTTTCATATTCTCTCAGGAAATTAAAGGACATAATTTGTGGGCATATTTCATAAATATGGATCTACAAGCATTTGAAGAGGCATAAGCAACAATGAGTGAGGAGGAGAGGAAAATGGGGGAAGAACCTAAGAGAATCACGAGATCCAAAAGATCAAAACAACAAAAGAAGGAGAAAAAACAGACTATAGATGAAAAATACAAGGAAGTGGTTGATGCTTTAACTTCGCTAATAACCCCCACTTTCACTCCCTTAAAAATCATTAGTGCAGAATGGTTGTAGCCCAGGAAAAGAAGATCGAATAGAATCAAGAAGAGTCAAAAGAATAAAATCCCAATACAAGCTACTTCACGAGCTACTTCACGAACCGTTACATCCCAAGTGGAAGAGGTCAAGGATTCTCCCAGTCTAGAACTACCGAAAGAAACAAATGGGAAGGAACCTCAAGAGGAGACATTGGTGAAAGAAGAAAAACCACTTGAAGGGACCTCTAAGACAAAGAGCCCTGTAGAGAATATCCTCTTTGCAACCTTATTGGAGTTAGAGAAGCAGAAGGTTGATGACATCAAACGTAAAAGAGTGGTAGAAGAAAACAAAGGAAAACAAAAAGAAGAGGCTTCTCAAGAGTCAGAGAAGCAACTCCAACTCATGCATAAAAAATTTTAGATCATGACAACGCAAAAAGTAGAATATAGCCATAAGTTGAAGGTGGAAAACTAGAAGTTGCAACAACAAYTGAACAAGACAAAAAATGAATAGGTGAAAATTATCGAAGTTGCAGTCAAGACAATAACTAAAGTGTCTGTAGAAATGCTAGAATGCAGACCACCAGCTAGGACATACACACTATTCCTAAAACAACAATAGCATAAGAATCTGATAGCACACTTGGCTAAACTAGTGAAATTGAACCTTGATACCCCCAAGGATTTCTTACATGCATATGAGGGTTGTAACATGGAGGAAAGAGATAAAATGTGTGAACTCTACCTACATAACTTCATATTACCACACCCATACAATTGGAATCTCACTCCATATGTGGGGGGTGTCCAATTGATGGCCTTTGGATCATGGCTAAGGCATGAGGAAATGAGGGCACAAGAATTCAAGAAGTATAAGGAATAGGAACTCCAAACACCTTTGTGGATCAGAGCTGAGGCAGCTAGACTTGGGGATGTCATAACCAACCATCATCACCTCTCTTTGGATAAAGATGTGGTCTCGAGATGGACATCCAAGCAAAGGGAAGCAATATCCGATCTAGATGACTCATTAATATTATTGGGAGAAGAGGAAACAAAATATTTCCATGGGAGGTGGCACTCCTTTCCTCATGGATTGCAAATCAGAGAGCCTTAGTCTCCCAATACCCTAGAACTTTCCCTCCTAAGGACACCTTGGTACAAAGAAGCTTTAAGGAAAATGAAGACTAAATGGATTGGGTTAAGGATGAACTCTCCTCTCCTTTTCCCTTTAGCACCTATGGCTGATCTCAACCCATGAAGGGAAGAATAAGAGTGGTCCAAAATTATGAAGGATAAAGGATACCATGAGCAACAAGCTATCACCAGGTATGTGGCCTGGGATGTGAGAAAATATTCCAGTGATCAACAACATATTAATGAGAAGCATCATGGTAATGAACAACAACAGGGTGTTGAACAACAACAAGGTGTTGAGCAACAACAAAGTCTTGAACAACAACATCTTTGTGAACAACAACAGGGTACATGGAAACAACAACAGTATTAAGGGGAGATGAACAATTTTTTTTAACAAAAAGGGTTTGCAAGGTTTCAATTAGGGGCCGATGGTGAGCCCAATTATTTCCTATTCCAAAGGCTCATCTTTGGCACATTTTCTCACCATAATATAACTTAATATTTGTTTTTGACCATATTTAATAGTAAGTCATGGATAGTTTTGCATGTTTCTTAGTAAATGTATTTTGAGGTGGATTTTTGTGTATAATGTGCTTTTTTTCTCTAATGTTTATGCCAAAGTATGTTTATAGCTCCAAACAAGTCGAACCTCTTGATTCAAGGGAACCAACCTCCTAAAACCAGGGGGTCTTGTCTCCCTCAAGGAGCTTCCAACCAAAAATCAAGGGACACTGTCCCCACTTACCTCCATAGCTCTCCTTATGCATTAATGACTACTCATGATTATTTGTAGTTGGAGATACAAATGTAATGGATTGAGATCCCTCATTTACTCACTTCTCTCCTCAATTTAGGAAGGGAGGTCGAATTCTCAAGCTATATATAGACCTCTAGTCTAGGAGAGAAAGGAAAGATATGGAATTTTTTAAGAAGCATTGGATTGAGACTTTCTGAAGACTTTTGTTGAAAACTTAGAGCCCTTTTTCTCTTGATGTACTCCTGTTTCTTGATGAAATAAAGATTTTTTTGCCTTTAGTTCATTATATTTTTCTCAAGGTTCCTTTTGCTTCTTGGGTAGGTCCCACTCAAGAGGGCTCAAGGACCCTGTTGCAATTTTTGTAGTTTTCATGCATGTTAATTAGTGATTAGATAGTATTTCATTCTCTTTTGAATTTTAATAAAGTTTTGCATGATCAATTCTAGTTTCTGTTAAGATTATCACTAATTGGTTAGTTACACCAAGCATCCTGTAGAAATGTTCAATAACCTTTTGGAGCACTCTTAGGTGCCTTCCAAGGCCAAGAACCTCAAATCCATTTGATTTTAATATAGTCTAGCTTTGTTAATGCTTCTACAGACTTACACTACATTTCTAGGCCTCATTGTTTCTTCCTTTAGGATTTTCCTGTAGAAACTACACAATTCCTCTAGAAATTGCACTGTTCCTGAATAAACTATATAGTTCATGTAGAAACTTCTTGTAGGAAAGTTTTAGATTTAAATTTCATTCTATCTTAATCTTCTTTTCATGGAAACATCAATAAACAATAAAAATACACATGGTTTCCCTTGATCAAAGGATTTGACATAAAGTAGTTTGTTTTATTCAGGCATCAATTCAACATATCTTAAATTACAGTTTTGTCATGCACTATAATACATTTATCTTCTTCTTTGATCTTCATAGTTTAGCATGCTTGATTTCATGTCTTTAGATTAGATTTCCATTCTGCAATCTAGAATTAACTGTACTTTCATATTGGTTTGTTCTCCTTCAAGAAATGGTTTATAATTAATTTTTACCAGCTAAATTTCTGCACATTTCATGCATTTCAAACTTTGATCAGTCTCATACCTTTACTATTGACCAATGCATAGTGCATATAGATTTCATATCACCTTTCAAGTTTGTATGAAAATCGGGTTGACAAAGTAAAGTAGGAACCAAAGATACAATAGTATTAGTGTTTCTTTTACTAGGGCCATCAATAAGTCAGATAAGCTTCATGAGGCATCATTGGCAGGAAATAAGGCATTGTGGGAATTTTAGCCTACAACATAATCTACCTATTTGACACTCCAATAGTTAGATTCCTTTGTAGACACTGAATGGTAGAATCTGGATTACACACAACCAAATATACTAAACAATGAGGGAACCCGGTCATTCATTGTTATTCCCTCTATCCTTTTGAGAAAGTGATAGGCACAATTGTAAAAATTCCAAGAATTCTATAACTAGGCCATGCAATTTGTCCTTAATTTTAATATTATTAATTATATAACACTTGGAATTTGCTTTATTTCATCTAAGTTTCTCTAAGTTTCTTTAGAGGAAATAAAGCAAATTCCAAATGTTGTATAATTAATAATATTAAAATTAAGGACAATGGACTTCCATCTATTTATTGTAGTAAGTTTGTAACAACATACTTAATGTATATCAACACAAACTAATTAGCATGAAGAGAGAAATGGATGTCACCCATTCAAACCCTAGTAAAAGCCACTTAAGAGTAAAATAAAGATAAACTAAAAATGTGGTTTCTTAATTTTTTTCTTAATTTTTATCATTAAGAGATAAAAAAACAAAATATTTATGTGGTAAAAACAATTTTAAAACTAATATAATATAATTAACTTATTTTTAATAAAAATACTAATGCTATCCAAAGTAACACCATAACCAAGTTAAAAAAAAAATTGATATAATAATAAAATTGAAAATAACTAAAAAATAATTTAATATAAAAAATCATTGATAAAATGATAAAACACTAAATTATATTATCTAAAATAACACTACAACCAAGTTAAAAAAGAAAAAAAATTGAAAATAACTAAAAAGTAATTTAATATAAAAAATCATTGATAAAATGATAAAACACTAAATTATAGTATCCAAAATAACACAATAACCAAGTTAAAAAAAATAAATTGATATAATAATAAAATTGAAAATAACTAAAAAAAAAAGTAATTTAATATAAAAAATCATTGATAAAATGATAAAACACTAAATTATAATATCCAAAGTAACACCATAACCAAGTAAAATAAATAAATTGATACAATAATAAAATTAAAAATAACTAAAAAGTAATTTAATATTAAAAATCATTGATAAAATGACAAAACACTAAATTATTTATATCTTAATTTAATAATTGTAAAAATAAGAATAAAATCTCACCAATACTAATGAGACTACTGGTTTGGTTGGACCAGACCTAAAATAATTTGATTGGACCATACCTGAAATAATTTGATTGGATAGAATATGTATATCTTGCCAAAAAAAATAAAAAAAAAATCCTTAAGATTTTGGTTTCATAAACCTAATACATAAAACACAATAAATAATCACTAAAAACCTACTACATAAAACACAATAAATAATCACGAAAAATGAATTAGCATTTTTTATTTTTTATAAATAATCAAGAAATAACTTTATTACATTGAATTTATTTAAAGTTATATTTTTATTTTTAAAAATGTGACCCATTTTATAACAATTTTAAATTATGCTCTAAAAAATCAAATAAATTTATTTTAAACGTTACCTGCTCTTTATAACAGATTCTAGGGGGACTCTCTCCCAATAAAGTACAGGAAATCCAGGCAAGTAACCTTATGGAAATGCAGGAAATCCAGGCAGGGGTTGTGATAACTTGAACCCAATAGGTGTTGTAGTAAAGTAACCGCCTGGGGCTTACTGAAGAGTTAGTTTAAGTGGCATGAGTTTATCTGGAGTCAAAATTTGAGTTATTAGAAAACTCAGTGGTTGTAATGAAGAGTCTTCCCAAATTATCCATTAACTGTGTAGCTGAATTTTTCAATGACTTGAATGTACAATCAAAATAAAAATGACGGATTAAGTCGTTGATATAAATCAGCAGCACTGATTCTGTATTTGTATTGGGTCAGGAGCCGTCAAATTGCTCGTCATAACGAATTGTGCATATGCGATTCTAATTAAACTGTGGGTAAATATGCTAAAAACGTCAAAGCCGGATAAGTATGGCGCGATATCGTTCACAAAAAATTTCCGTTTCAAAACCATGAATAATTAATTCTTCATACAGGATCTCTCCTGGACAAGGCCTTTGAATTTGACAGAGATTCGTACGAAATGTTTTTCCTTATTGATTGAAAATATCAAATCTCTCAGCTGCCATTGCAATGCTTCGATTTAGGTGGACTTAATTCTTCGTTTATTTATTAAATGCCAGTAAACAAGGAACGTATTTTCAATGCATTTCAAAAACTGAATATGGCTCTACGTTTGAGCGGTTTTACATATATCCAATTGGTCTGCCTTTTGGGCTCTACCAATGAAGGCAACTTCTGCCTGCCCAGCAGCAACACTGTAGAGCTTCGAATGGAGATCATCTGTCCCCAGCTTCGATGTTCGCAATGACTGATTCAACAAACAAATATCTGAGTTATGCAAACGATAAGTTGAGAACCAATCGAAACAATATTTACTAAGATCCACAAAGCATTTTTACCTTCACTAAAATGCTGTGAAACACTTTACTTTCTGCCGCAGAATATGTTTGAGCAGAAAGAACTTCGAGATTCTCGTTTTCCAGCACTGAAAAAAAAGACGAAAGCAGACCCAATTCTTTCCAAGTCATTATTTGGATCATCAGCAGATTGGAACGTGCGAGCGTATTCACACCAACATTGGGTAAACTACTCATTCCTCCAGCAGAACCGGCAATAGTGAGCAAATTTTCTGGCGGTTGGAGGTTATTTGCTCGGACCAATGCTGAACAGAAACCACTTCTCTGGTTGGGAATATGTATACCTGTAACCTGATTGAGCCATAGATAATATCATACTTTTTTCTAAACTTCATCGAAAGAAAAACTGAGAATCAAAAAAGCAATGGAAACCAAAGTATGATAATACTCCATATCCATACCTGAGGTACCATGGCTCGTAATCTTGCAAACAAGAGCGATAACTTCATTTGCTTTCTTCGTTTAAGAGAACGCTTAATAATCCTTGCTCGTAGAGATGGCTTCCCATTTCTTCTGTAAAACTTATGATATGCATTCCTCACTTCTTTCATCTTTCAGATCTTGTAATCTAAACCTAAACCTCCGGGCTCTAGGATAATCAGCTCCAAAAACCCGCTAGCTAAAAGCAGTATTGTTTTGTGAGTAGGTACTCAGTTCTAATTTATATCTACTACCAGATATCTTAAAAAGGATAAGCAGAGGTTACCTTATCGTTGTGATTGTCAGGTTTCCACTTACAGCGTAATGATTTTTGGCATATATTAGCTTTTTGTAAAGGCAGAAGCACACATTAAAAAATGTAGATAATTTGCTCAGCAGGGAGCATGTTTCAAGCTGCTTTGCTTTCGATAAACAATGCAGGATGTTCAATGAATCCAGCGAATGTGTCCAATGGTGCACCGTCTTGCTTAACATAGATTTATTCATTAAATAACAAACTAATGTTGCTATTTGCCACCTGTCAGATCCGGCCAATTTTCTTTTCTCGGACTTTTATCTCATGCTGTACAGTGCCAAACATAGCCATGTGAAGACTGACACTTCACGTTTGGAGGATCGATACCACGAGAATCATGTAAAACAATGTTTATAGTTAATTTGGTCGACATTTAAATATGTAGCTTTTGCTATCAACGTTGCAAAATCTCGAGTATGGTCGATGGACGTGGGAGGTTCAGGATATATCCAAAAATAAAATTTTGTCAAAACATTAGGTGAAGTTTTCATCATTGAAAATTAAATTGCTGGGGCTGTTCAAACTTGTCCAAAACGTCATGGAATTACGTAACACTGGATTTTGTTTTTGGAGCCTTGTAATTGTGTGCAACAAACGGCATTTCAGGCTGAGCTGAATTTTTGGAAGCCTTATAGATGAGTGACAAACGACTTTTTAGTTTATTATTTTGATAAAATTTGATGATGAAAAATATTAATCTTCATAATGAAATTTTTTGTAATAGTAAATTTTAACATTGTAAATCAATTTTTCATTTTCCATCATTATTTATTTATGTAGGAGTATTTTTGGTGTAAAAAGTTATTATGGCTTTTATGTTGTTATAAAGGCTCCAAACGCTATTGTAATAGTTGTTACAAAAACTGTAGAAGTTACCACAACAGTTGCTATAGATCCACTAATCAATTTTATCACAGATTTTTGAAGCTAAAGGGGCTTCATTTTGTGGACCAATGGCTTATTATGTTTATTCATAAAGAGGTTTTTAAAATTGTGAAAAATAAAGTCCATATATTGTAGGTATTGGAGGGGGATATAGAGTATTGGGGAGTATAAAAGGGCATATCTAGTAAAAACAAGGGGTCTTTTTGTTGGAAATATGTAGTGGGAGAGAGGTTCAACAAAAGAATTTTGGGAGTTATTTATCAATATCTAATGAAATTAAGGGTATTCTTTAATATCCCACAAAAGCACGTGCTATGTAACAAGTTCACTAAGTGAAGACAGATTAATTTTTTTTTTATGTCTCTGGCATTTGCAAACTTAGAAATTGATTTGCTAGGGGATTGGTTGTTGATAGTGATGACATCATAGTTTTAATAAAAGAGTGTCGTAGTCCAAGGAGAAGTGCATGAGTCTTGGCTAAGTGATTTGTAGTAGAGTTGGGACAAATTTGTAATCACAAAAACTTGCAAAAGTCAAATATAAGATCCTCCACAAAAGACAGTATAAGTGCTAAAATTTCAAAGGCTTGAAGTGATAATGCTTGGATGCTTGGTTGTTGGCCACCTCCATAAGATAAAACAAATTCTACAGAATAAAAAAAAAATTGGTTCATTGATCAACCAAATAGATGGTAGTTGAATGGTTGAAGTTATTCGACATCCAATCTTGGTGTATAAAATTATATACGCATAAATAAGCAAGACACATTTTCCCTCTGAGTAAAGCTACATTAATCGGTTTCAATGATGGATAGAGGCATTGGTCATCATTGTTGCAAAAATCCAAGATTAAGTCTTTGAGTGGTAGCTGGTGAGAAGATTTTATCTTTTGCATAAGAGGAGGTCTATGGATGAGTGAGGGGGTGCGAAATTTCAAGGTGCAACTCTGCTAATTGTAATGGGAATTTGAGAGCGTTGTNCCACCTCCATAAGATAAAACAAATTCTACAGAATAAAAAAAAAATTGGTTCATTGATCAACCAAATAGATGGTAGTTGAATGGTTGAAGTTATTTGACATCCAATCTTGGTGTATAAAATTATATACGCATAAATAAGCAAGACACATTTTCCCTCTGAGTAAAGCTACATTAATCGGTTTCAATGATGGATAGAGGCATTGGTCATCATTGTTGCAACAATCCAAGATTAAGTCTTTGAGTGGTAGCTGGTGAGAAGATTTTATCTTTTGCATAAGAGGAGGTCTATGGATGAGTGAGGGGGTGCGAAATTTCAAGGTGCAACTCTGCTAATTGTAATGGGAATTTGAGAGCGTTGTCAATCTAGTTAATAAAATTTGCAAAGTTCTATTGTTGTTTACTTCTTTGTAACTAATTGTTTGATTATTGTGGTGTATTATGTATGATGGATTAATACTTTAGTGACTTATGAAATTAAACTGTTTTTTTTTCTATGCATTTCTCTAAATTGTAAGGAGTAGTAATCCCT
>JASDQU010502085.1:45293-58537 GCA_032191745.1 Picea mariana | reverse complement strand
GCTCTAAAGGCCACATGGTAGAATTAGTAGCAATTTTCCTTTTTAGCCATTCATACAACAAACATGGGAATTCAACAAAGAACATCTCATGCATATTAGTATAAATATATTTTTCTTTCCATCTCTCCACATTCACTCTTAGACCTTGTGTTTCTAGCAGGGAAAAATCATGCTCCTTTGTAGTTAACCAGTATTAAATTTCCTCTCGAGATGGATACTACCTCATATCTTGCCTTCATCATTCCCTACAAGACTTTCATGTCTCAGAAATGGAACCATTTTTTGGCATCATTTCACGCTTGCGTGCATCCTTCCTAATGCTGGGTAGTTTATACCTAGGGTTCATCCAAACTTGACCAACAAAACCCCCAAAACATCGTCATATCAATCTTCAGCCAAGGCTGAAGAAGGTCTCACCCGAGACACAATGGGGATCACATAGACCATCTAGTCTTGTGATAGGGATGAAGGATTAAATACAAAGGTATCCATCTGGGCTGACATTCATGCACTCCATTAGCCTCAATTTACCATTGATCATTAAGTAAAATAATACACACACTAATCCGGATTTTATGAGTAGAACGAAATGAATACAGATTATTAACAGATTCTTAGCACAAAATAATAGAGATACAGTAAAACTGGTTTTCTATTCAATAATGAAATAAGCTGAAACTGTAAAATGCAGCAGAAACAAGCTTGCTGGAATGGTGGTGGCTTATCTCCGAGAAGAGATGTGATGGTTGCTCTCATTCACAAGAAGAACATTACCATGAGGCTCTGGAGGCCTTTTTACAATAAACAAGAATGCCAAAAAACCTAGACATCCAAAAACCTAACCCTAGGAGATGAAGCGCCAAAAGTCATGTGGGCCCCGTTTGGGTAAGTTAGTACATCAACTTCTCGAGGTCGTAACTTTTGGATACAATCTCCGTTTTAGGTGTGTGATAGCCCATTCGAAAAGTATCGTCGAGGAGATTCATTTTGGGGTCTCAATCATGCTTTTGGCTATCATTGAGGAGCTCGATCCCAAAAAACCTTCATTTAGGCCCTCAAAATGGCCCTAGAATTTAAAATTGCTAAAAATAGTAAATTGTCAAAATTGTCAGAAAACTGTTTTGAGCCAGTTGGAAAAGGTGGGTGGCCACCGATATCCATCTGGATCACACACATATCCAAATAACACATGAATGACACAATAGATCAGAATTGTTGTAGCTTTATTATTCCTTCAATTCCATAACATACAAGTATACATTAAGCAGACTATATTTAACAATAAGAGAGTTTCATATCTTCTTTGGATAGTTACCCAGATTTACAACATATTGTTCCATGCACATTCCTTAAAACTTAGGCCTATGACATGCTCATACTTATATTTAGAAGCATTACAACATTACAAAGGCTAAGAGTGAGCTCGATACATAACATACTATGATTCAATCAATCTTCTAGGAAGTGTCTAACTCTCTAACCATCTAACTTTATTTCTGGTGTCACAACTTTCTTTTATAGCTTTCTCTGCTCGGGAGCTCTATCTCTTTCTACTTTACTCCACTCGCTCTATTGAAAAACTACTTTGCACGCTTATGGAACCTGCTTGCAGTCCACGTATTCTTAACTTCCTTGTCAGCTCCTCTTTCATAAGCTCCACATTCCCTTGTGCTACTGGGAGTAATCATTTGAGAAGATTTCTTGATGATTCATTTCTTGATTCCGACGTGCATCTTCTTGATTTCTGATGCACATCAAAAACTTGGACCAACGTTGATAGGCCTTGGACTTAGCGTGCAATATCAAAACTTGGTTTGATGTGCACTTCTTGTCCTTCTTCGCGCATTTAGCTTGGGCATGCAAAAAACTGAAATGAACGCATACAAAACTTAGATAAAACATGCACAAAAATTGGAATGAACACACACAACTTCGTTTGTACACATACTAGATTAACCCAAAACTTTGGATGCCAACAAGAAACACCACATCACATGGATGGCTAGGGGTTCGAATGTCAAAATTTCAAAGGATTGGAGTTGTTGTTGGCCACATCCACACAATGAAACAAACTCCAAACTCTAAGCAACGATTGATTAACCCAAATGATCGTAATAGAATGGTTGAAGTTGTTCGACTTCCAATATTGGTGTATAAAACTATCTTCCTCTGAGTAAGAAAGACACCTTTGGCCTTTGAGTAAAGCTCCATTAATTGGTTACATTTCCCAGTGTATATACAGATATATCTTGACCTATGTTGAATATATCTTAGTGTATATAAAAAATGTAATTCTATGATATATACTAGTAATCGCAACATTGAACGCTGCTCAACAAGCTCGTTATTGTTCATCTTCATAGTAAGCCATACATCATTCCGCTCTCCCGCTTTGAGATCGATAAATTCTGTCAAGGTGAATGCAGTCGCTATAATAAATCTACGACAAGATAATTATAATGGTGAACAGTACGAGAGATTTCATAGACTTGGATTCTTATTATAATAGCCATTTATTTTTAATTGTAGCTTTTGTGTTATTCCCGAGATTTTTTAGTTTGAATTTCATCAAACAAATGGCTATTTATATGCCACAAAGTATAATCGATTAAGCTTTGTTCTTGCGTTGTAGTTTCATGAACTTAATAGAATCAGATCGCCGTCCGCCCACCCTTTACCACCAACCTTCAATTAACCCTTATCATGTTGGAGGTCTGTAAGTATAATAAAGCATGACTATGGGATACGGTGCCATTAAATCGTCCAGTTTTTTACCTCCACTTTCAATTTTCAATTTTTTGCAAAATTGTGATTTCAGCAATTATAAATTGCTTTAGATTAATTTAGAGACTTTGAATCTTAAATGCTCAAAATTGMAATRCAAATTATCATTTGAACAATTATTCATCTACCAGATTCTGGCGCTAGCGGATAGAAGGCAATTTGAATTCCCCATATCAAACCCTTGAKCATAATCCAGAAAAACTGACTATGCTAAACTGTGGAGAACTGTTCACTCAACTTCATCTTTTCAAGTTAAATAATTTTCATCAGCTTCATAATAATCTACTACTTGCAAGATAATTACCAATATGGAAAAGTCAGTGGACAAATTCATTTTTTATTTCTATTGGAGTTTGTTGGGTAGTGATGAATTTATTTTTTCTAAATTTTTTATTATATGATTTTTTTTCCTAATTTTTATTATATGATTTATTTTAAAATATAATAAAAATTGGAAAATAGATTAAGATAGCTAAGTAGAAATACTTATTATACCAACACTTTTATCTGGAGAGGTGACATGGATAGTGTTGTGTGTTTAATTTATATCTCATCCCTTCTAAGGAGGGTCATATAGTTAAATTCTTATCAATTAAGTAAAACTATAATTCTTCACAAAATTTCAACATTATTTATTGAAAAATAATTAGAAGTGAAATTATAATTCTTAACAAAATTTATTATTTATTGAAAAATAATTACATTGAAGAAAGTTAAATTTGTCTACATATTAACTTACTCAATCACTTCATATAAATAATTATAACAATGAACTAATACTTCTCATATTAATAAGTGAATGTACCAACCCAAACTTTGTGATATTACTTCATATAGTTATAATAGTTGGATTAATGCTTTTAGACTACTTGTAATGGAAATATTATTTGGTTACATGTTTTACAAGTTTAGTTAATTTTATTAGGACCTAAATATTTTAAGTTATTAATTCCCAGGCACGAGCCTCTTCTAGCGACCTCTGTGTCGCCTTCTACACTTCTTCCCGGATGTGGGCCTCCTCCAATGACTATTGTGTCACCCATTGCACTTCTTCAAGGATCCGAGCCTCCTCGAGTGATCTCTGTGTTACACGCTGCAACTTTTCACATGCTCTTTCTTCTTCAATAGCCTTCTATGCATCGCACATAAACTGCTTTTGTTGGGATAATCGAATTTGGGATGGGGATGCACTGCCTTTCTAATCTTCCCCTCTAGCTTCTGACTTGAGATTTATTCCTGCTCAAAACCCCTTCTTGTTTTGGCTCCTCCTTGGGTGACTACCCATACATCAACTTCTTCATCTCTTTTCTTCTTTTTGGGCAACTCCACATGCACCATATTGCATTGCGTCTTATTTTATTCCCACTTCTTCACTAAGTCACGACAGTCCTCTATGACATGTTCAAGACTATAACGATATGCACAAAGCACATGCAATTTGGTAAAAAATCGTGATAAATGGCTGATTTCTTCGCAATTGAAACAAGTGGGAGGTTTACCTCCCTGTCCACCATATCCTCGGCCGCGACCACACCCATATCCTTTTCTCGGACATCCTTGGTATCCGCCTCTTTCAACACCGCCACGATCACCACCCTTCTATTCCTCCTGTACCAGGAATGCATAGCGAGTATTATCTTGCATCAACTGGAGTGACTGCAAATTGTTGACGTCGTGCTCTATGAACTTACAATACTAACTAAACGAAGTATGATGCCTCTTTTGATATTTCTGAAAAGTTGGGTAGTGGGGTGGTACATGACCCCACTGTAGACATATCTCACACCATTTTATTTGTCCAATTGGGAATGGACTCCATGTGCCTATCGCCACATAATTTGGAAGTACAAGGAACTCATCCCTGCGATTCCCCTCAGTATGATAGGTGGTACACCATACATGTTCATGCAATACTTTCATCTTTTCCATATCTTGCAATTGCATCGTTAGGTTGGCCAATTGCGACTATATGTGCACCAATCCTGTAGATGTCTTTGCCCCTCTTGGCATAGCTTCAAGCCGCATTACAATTTCTAGTGCCTCCACTTGAGTCGTCTCTTTTTGCTAGGTAAGTGGGAATTAGATATGGGGAAGAAACCCCACAATAAACCACTCTCAGTGCTGCATGTCCTAGACTTGGAACGTCAACCTATCTAATAAAATATTAAACCGCTAGTCATAATACCACATGGTTTCTCCTTGTTGTTGCTTAATCTCCTTGATCTCAGTAATACACTGAGATTSAAACTTATGTTTTTGAAATTCCTTCAGTAAATCCATTTTGATCTTCGCTAGAGACCTTGTTTGTCTCATCGTCGTAGTGGAATTATACTTCATGTACCACRTCAAGGCTCTTTCCTTGAACATGTTTTCCAACTGTGCGATATTTACTGCTTCTTCTATGATCCTCTTCACATAACATATTTCTTTGCACGTGAACCATTGTTTTTCTGCGTCATCTTTACCCATTTTTTGGAACACAGGAAGCCTCAAGGTGCTATCCTGATTCACCATCGTCACTCTCAAACCAAATCCTATGATATGACTAGTGGTTGTCAAAATCCTTTCTACCGATACCCCTATTGATGAAGTGGTATTGGCTTCACCTTCTTCTTCACTCGACTCTTCTCTTTTGTCTTCTTCTACTCTTTCTACTACTATAGTCACTTCACTATSTTATGTTCTTTCTTCTTGATTATAAACGTGCAAGGAGGGTGGTTCAAATGGGGGGTAAGTCCATCTCCTTCGTACATATCTTATGAGYGGAATCAAAGAGTTTCCTACTTGCAGTCATGCAAGACCATCTATAATCACCAATTCTTCTCCCCCACCACTAGGGGATCGTCTRTCTTCCATCATTTCTTTTGCACCTCCACTTTGCACCTCATATTCTTTTAAGGTTGTGAAATCCTGCAATATCCAAGGGGTTTGGAATTCATCACCTGGACCCCTCATACCACTAGTACTACTACTACTGGTATCCCCATTGGAGATCCTACTTTCAACACCATGCCTCTTCATGAGCCTATCTTTGTCTATGCTCCACTCTGGCACAACGCACTCTTAAACACTTCCTCTTGGTGTAGTCTCTTTTCTCTTCATCCTAGGCTCGAACCCTCATCGCATGCCCCTTTCGCTTTGTTTTTCACCTCTCTACTTTGCTTTCCTTCTTAGCTCAACTCTTCTTATGTATCTCTCGACTCTCTCTTCTTTGCTTCTCTAGGTCCATCTCAGTGCTCACCTCATCTCAACAATTTCTGGATCATTGTCAATTAATCCACTTCCTTTCTCATTTCCCCTCATCCTTGTAACCCCCCCAAGTGCTAGGGGATTCTACTAAGCAATTATGTCAGGATCCATGCACACTATCCCTTTCTCTAGGAACAACATCTTGATCCATATTGGAATCTCTTCTAACATTCATTTCCTTGGACCTTCCACGAATTTGTTTTCAGCCTCATTGAAAGAATTAGTGTACTCCACAACAAATTCAATAATATAACCTTCTTTTACTCAAGCAAACCAAAAGTCAATGTCCCAAGTCCACTTATTTTCCAACACCCTTAATCTATCAAGCATGGCTTGATCCCAAACCATTGGTTCTAAAGGCCAAATGGTAGAATTGGTAGTAGTTTTCCTTTTCATCCATTCATACAAAAAATATGGGGAATTGAATAAAGAATATCTCATGCATATCAGTATAAAGATATTTTTCTTTCCATGTCTCCTTATTCACTCTTAGACCTTGAGTTTGTCCCAGGGAAAAATCATGCTCCTTTGCAGTTAGCCAGTCTTGAATTTCCTCCCGAGACAGATACCACCTCATCTCTTGTCTTCATCGTTCCCTATAAGACTTTCATGTACTGACAATAGAACCATTTTTTGACGTCGTTCATTCTTGTGTTCGTCCTTCCTAACGCTAGGGAGTTTATACCCAAGGTTCGTACAAAGTTGACTAACAAAACCCCCAAAATATTGGCATACCAATCTTCAACAAGGGTTGAAGAAGGTCTCACCCGAGACATAATGAGTATCACAGAGACCATTTGGTCTTGTGACATGGATGAATGATTAAATACACAGATATCCATTCGGGATGACATTCTTTGACTTCATTGGCCTCAATTTACCATTGATCATTAAGTAAAACAATACACACCCATATCCAAATAACACATGAATGACACCTAATAGATCAAAATTGTTGTAGCGTTATTATTCCTTCAATTCCATAACACACAAGTATACATTAATCAGAATATATTTAGAAATAACAAAGTTTCATATCTTCTTTAGATAGTTCCCCATATTTACAACATATTGCGCCATGTGCATTCCTTAAACCTCAGACCTATGACATGCTCATACTTATATTCAAAAGCATTACAACATTACAAAGGATAAGAGTCAGCTCGGCACATAACATACATGACTCAATCAATCTTCTAGCAAGTGTTCAACTCTTTAACCATCTAACTCTATTTCTGGTGTCACAACGTCCTTTTATAGATTTCTCTTCTTGGGAGCTCTGTCTCTTTTCATGTTTCTCCACTCGCTCTATTGAAAAACTTCTTCGTACGCTTCTGGCACATGCTTGCAGTCCACATAGTTTTTTGGAATCAGGGAAATATTAACTTCCTTTCCATCTCATCTTTTGTCAGCTCCACGTTCCCTTATGCTACTGGCAGTAATCATTAGAGAAGATTTCTCAATCATTCATTTCTTGATTATGGCGTGCATCTTCTTAATTTCCGATGCACATCAAAACTTGGACCGACGCGCATTTGATAGGCCTTGAACTTGGCGCACAATATCAAAACTCGATATTGTGTGCACTTCTTTTCCTTTTGCATGCATTTAGATTGGGCATGCACAAAACTAGAATGGGTGCGTACAAAACTTGGAAGGAACACACACAAAACTTGGAATAAGAACACACAAATTTTTTTATACAAGTGCGTGAGATTAACCCAAAACTTTGGGTGCCAACAATAAGAACCACATCACATGGATGGCTAGCGGTTCGAATGTCAAAATTTCAAAGGCTTGTAGTGGTTGTTGGTCACATCCAAACAATTAAACATACTCTACACTGGAAGCAATGATCAATTCATTGATTAACCCAAATGATCGTAATTGAATGGTTGAAGTTGTTCAACTTCCAATATTGGTGTATAAAACTATCTTTCCATGAGTAAGCAAGACACCTTTGGCCTTTGAGTAAAGGTTGATTAATTGGTTACATTGATGGATAGAGGTGTTGGTCATTACTATTTCCGCAGTCCATGCTTAAGTCTTGAGTGGTAATCACTGAGAAGCTTTTAGCTCTTGTAAAGGAGGGGGTCTATGAATAAATAGAGGGGTGAGAAACCTCAAAATGCCAAGAACTTGGGCAACCTAATTAATAACATTTTCAAATTTTCAAGATTTTGTTATGATTTAATTATGTGTAATTAATTGTTTAATTATTATAATGTTTTATATGTAATAGATTTAATACTATAATGGCTTGTGAAATCTAAGTGATTTTGTTTTGGACAAGAAAAGTAATTTCATTAATTTTCATTGAAATAATTTTATATTCATTTTTCATAATTAAAATTTAAAATTTAAAAATAACTATTATATAATAAACAATAAATATTATATTAAGTGTAGAAAAGTTAATGATAGAATATATTATTAATACTCTCATTTATGTAAAGTCACTGATTCCAAACCACTACTTATTATACATAACTCAACAAATAAGCCAGGCCTCATTCCACGATCTTGGTCTCTTGCTCTGAGATCGATAAATTTCATGGTGGTGAATGCTGGCACTATAATAAATATACGACACGATAATTATAATGGTCAACGGTACGAGGGCTTTCATACACTTGGATTTTGATTATGAAAGCTCAACAACCGTGGAACAAAAACACTTATCTTACATTTGAGCGGTCGTCTCATCAGAAGGAAAATTGTGGCCTGTATCTTTAATCGTAGTTTTTGTGTTATTTGTGGAGATTTTTTAGGCTGAATGTCATCAGACAAATGATTATTTATATGCGAAAAAGTATAATCGATTCGGCTTTGTGCTTGCATTGTATTTTCATGAACTTAATAGAATCGGATCGCCCTCCACCCACCCTTTACCACCAACCTTCAATTAACCCTTATGGGATATGGTGTCATTAGATCCTGCAGTTTTTTTCCCTGTGCTCCCATTAAAATCTGGTTGGAATTTTCAATTTTATGTAAATTTACAAGTTCAACAACTATAATTACACTTAAATTAATTTGGAAACTTTTAATCTTAAATGCTCAAAATTACAATACAAATTATCATTTAAACAATTATTCATCTACCAAATTTTGGCGCTGGTGGATAGAAGGCAATTTGAATGCCCCATATCAAACCCTTGAGCATAACCCAGAAAAATTGACTATGCTAAACTGTGAAGCTTCAATGTGGAGAACTGTTAGCTTAGTTTTTTCAAGTAAAATAATTTTCATGAGCTTCATAATAATCTATTACTTTCAAGATAATTACCAATGTGTAAAAGTTAGGGAACAAATTCAATTTTTATTTTGAGTGGAGTTTTTCTGGGAGTAATCAATTTATTTTTTTTAAATTTTTTATTATATGATTTTATTATTATTATATGACTTATTTTAAAATATAACAAAATTTGAAAAATAGATTAAGGTAGCTAAGTAGAAATACTTATTATACCAACATTATTTATTATACCAACTCTTTTAATTGCACATGTGACATGGCTGGTTACTGTGTGTTTATATTTACATCTCATAGATTGGAAGATTATTTAATTAAATTCTTATGAATTAAGTAAAACTATATTTCTTAACAAAATTTTAACAATATTTATTGAAAAATAATTACAAGTGAAACTATAATTCTTAATAAAATTTCAACAATATTGAAAAATAATTATTAAAAGAAGTTACTTATTAAGTTACTCAATCACTTCATGTAAATAATTATATCAATGAACTCATACTTCTCATATTAATAAGTGAATGTACCAACCCAAACTTTATGATATCACTTTCTATAGTTATAATAGTTTGATTAATGTTTTTTAGACTACTTCTAATGGATATATTAATAATAGTTTGATTAATGTTTTTTAGACTACTTGTAATGGATATATTATTTGGTTACATGTTTTGCAAGTTTGGTTAATTTTATTAGGTCCTAAATATTTTAAGTTATTAATATTAATTTTTTGTTAATTAAAAGTTAATTCAAAATAGTAATTAATATTTTTTTTGTATATATATTTAGTGGAAATAAAATTTAGGCATATAATATTTACTAACACAACCACATTATTAAAAGTGGTTGACTTTCCCCACCTTCTAAAAATAATAGAATTGATGGACATATATCAACCACCTTTAATAGCACAACCACATTATTAAAATCTTCTTCACCTTCTTAAATTAATACCATTGATGGGCCTTTATTAACCACCTTTAATATTGTGGTTGTGCTATTAGTAGATTAATTCCTCTTTTAATGAAAATTTGGAGTGGATGGACGAGATTCATTTAATGAAGTATATTATTCATTGTGTTCACATAATAGAAGGTTTTGATTTAAAATGTTAACATCCATGTAATTGCTAAAACATACATTAGTCATTAGTRAGAGATATTAGCAAGTTTTACATGTTTGTGAATATAAWTTTTTATTGTATTTTTTCACTCCAAGTGTTTCTAACCCTATGTTGTTGTAACTATACCATTTACATTACATGTTGTTTCGATTTTTTCCCTTTAATCTATCTTTTAATCAAAATGTTATTATATATCCAACTAGCATATGTGTTTTGCCACATTTTCCATTATACACATTATAAGTGGTGATGCATAAATAAAAACATCAATCTTGCACACAAAGAGTTTGGATGGATGCATGTAGCCACAATTGATAATCCCAACTCAACATGCAAAATATGGAACATTTCTTAAAGAGTGAAATTGATTCCATATTGCATGTACTAAGAGAGATGAAATTTATCATATTCAATCACATTGCATAACCTGAGAGAGATGAGAGAGCTAAAGATGATACTTTATATTTGTACATGAATAGGCATTTTGGATTAACATGAGGCTTTCCTGGTATGTAGTGATGAGAAGGTCGGATTGAAAAAAATCCCCTGTAGTGCAAAACAATAAATTTTATCGCTACTAACAACTAATAGTTTTGTTCACAACTCAAAAAAGAGAGCGATGTAAGGTACATAGACCTCCTTCATCAGTGTTATTTATTTGTTCAACATGTCCATGCATTTGTTGCATGTTCTTACAAGTTGCTTTTTGGGTTTTTTTCAATTTTGCTTTTTGGGTTTTTTTCAATTTTGGTTCATGGGTTTAACAATGTTCATCAACCACTTTTATTTTGTATGTTTTATTTTGATTTTTGGTGTTTCCAATAAGGATATGAAGAAGGTCATGGCGATGGTTGATACATGGTGTATCTAAAGTAAGAATTAACCCCCTTATGTCCTGACATATATTTTATTCCCTCTAAGCTTCTTCTCAAAACCAAATATGAAGAGTTTCCATCTCTTTTCTTTTAGTGAGTTTACATATTTGTTAATTGGCTTCCACTATTGATCCAAGTGTGGGTTCCAACTAGATCTATTTTAGTGTGCTAATTGTAGAATGTGGGGTTTTCTCAAAGGGTAAATTCATGGAGGTGGGTAACACTTTTGTGACAATCAGATCTCCAAAATTCTGAAAGACGTTTTTTTGGCTGAACTAATAATTTTTTTCGGCGGAAAGAACCTTTTTTTCGGTCAAACCTTTGAACGTCAAATCGAACGGTACCATAACAACACCCTTGATTTTCGTGTAGAATTTTAGTCGGACATATTTTTTTCATCCGGTAACCTCTTTTCGGTCGAAAAGATATTTCGGCCGAAAGCATATTTCGTCCAAAATATTCTTTCAGTTGAACTATCTTTCGGCTGAAATATTCTTTTGGCCGAAAACATGTTTATATATTTATCGCACATCGTAACTACTGCAGTGTTTTGAGCTCTTGGCGAGTGTGAGTTGGTTCTTGAGTGAGTGAGTGATAGTGAGCTTGTTGCAGTCTTTTGAGCTGTTTGTTGTGGTCTTTTGAGTTGTTGGCACGGACGTGTTTGGCGCGGTCGTGTTGGCGAGCAGTCCTGCAGGTATGTCCTGTAGGCGAACAGGTGGTCGGATCTGCAAGTATGTCTAATTTAAATTTAAATTAAATTTTCAAGTAATTTGGATGTAAATTAAATTTAAATTAACTTTTTTAATTTATAATTTAACTTGGGCTATGACATGGCCATGGGGGTCTAGCCCTGTGGCCAAGCCGTGGGCACACCAATGGCTTGGCCACAGGGCTGGCCCCCCATGACCAAGTCACATCCCGTGGACTGTGACTTGGCCGCGGGGGGCCAACCCTATGGTCAAGCCGAGGGCGTGCCCACTGCTTGGCCATAGGGATGCCCCCTTATAACCAAGTCACAGTCCACGTGATGTGACTTGGCCATAGGGATTTCCCCTCGCGGCCAAGTCATGATTTAGTAGAATTCCCTCAATTTAATTATCGTATTTCTTTGTTTATCAATAGTCTCTTCACAACAATTTTGTTGTTTATCGTATTTCGTTGTTTATCAATAGTCTCTGTTTATATATAAAATGAATTTGGACATCACCTTATTGACCGAACCGAAGCCTCCTTTCCCAATCTAGTTTTCTTGGTTAAAATGATTAGTAGTAGCTCGTAAAAATACTATATTTGTAATTTAATTTTATAAAATGAATTCATATATTTGTAATTTAATTTTGATAAAAACGAATTTGTACATCACCTTATATACTATACCAAAGCCTCCTTCGTCAATCTTGTTTGTTGGGTTAAAAGTTTTAGCCGCAACTCACAATTTAATTTCGATTTGGATAGAGTTGTTGACAGTTCACTTGATAGTTTGGAATGCCCTGCAAAATAAACACCAGGTTAATAATTCAGGAAATCATGTATTGCAAAATAAACATCAGGTTAATGATTCAAGAAATCATGTATAACAATGTTAGCAATAGACTTCCAGGTTAATGCAACAATTAAATAATCTATTGAAATTTTTTTCCCCTTATCTTTGCATTGTTATTTTTGATATATTTAATGTTTAGATGCTAGGTTTTTTTCAATCTGTAAAATACCTATTTAAAAAATAAAAATTATACTTCTCATTAAGTGGTTTAATTCAAATAAATCTATGCATAGAAATAAATTTCGATATCTTGATTATATGAAAATATTATCCAACGAAAATCATCTTTCTCTTTTAATAAATAATATTTCTTGTAAATATATTACAAATAAATCTGTTCTTCTATTTATTTTTCTTTAAATATAAATTTGTTCTCTCTCTCTCTCTCTCTCTCTCTCTCTCTCTCTCTCT
>JASDQU010502085.1:23154-44276 GCA_032191745.1 Picea mariana | reverse complement strand
AGTATGGGAGAGAAGTAGTAGGCATAAAAGTTACTTGAATTAGATGACTCTTAATAAACTTATCATTCTATAAATGTGATATATTAACCCATTCGCTTATAGTATGTGATACAAATCAGACCTTTGGTATAACTAGCTCTTATATCCAAAACATTAATACATATTACTATAACATATTACATTGTAATATGTTATGACATATTACATTAATATAACACTCAACAAATAGAAATGAACTTTGAAACATAGGCAGTATATTCACTGAAGTCATTCCCTCAACCTCCAGAACAGATACACTGAAATATGTAACAATCACTTTGCACTGATAGAAAAATTGATAAAAGACGGACCAATATTTCATGTCAAAGCCTCATTTACACAGTTAGAAGAAAGAACAATTTTAAATACATTTCATAGTTTACATTTTACATTTTACACTTTGTTTTCAATTTTAATATATGTGCATATGTATAATATCTGTACATATGTTTTAATATCTATGCATATGTTATAATTCAGATAATATTTGTTTTCAATTTTAATATCAGTGCATATGTTATAACATATTACAATGTAATATGTTATAACATATTACTATAACATATTAAACATTGTAATATGTTATAGTAATATATGTTATAACATATTAAAATGTAATATGTTATGACATATTACATTGTAATATGTTATGCCATATTACATTGTAATATGTTATGAAACATCTGCGTTAATATATCACTCAACAAATAGAAAAAAAACAATGAAACAATATAGGTAGTATATTCACTGTAGTCATTACCTCAACCTCCAAAATAGATACACTAAAATATGTAGCAAAACACAACGAAAAGCTCATAGCAGAAATGCAATTTGAACTTGCATCTTCATTCAAGAAAGTAAAAAATGCAATCTAAACTTGCATCTTGATTCAAGAAAGTAAAAAATTCATATTGAACTTGCATCTCCATTTAGAAAGTCAAACGATTCAACAATTATTGTGATTAGTGGCCTATACCTTAGATTGAGACTCTGTACACTCTTAACTATATTGTAATATTCACATAGCTCATATGGGTAAGATATGAAGATGATTCCATTGCTTTAGCTCTCTCTTAATTAGAGTAAGTAAAACCCATATGTATTGGATAAGATTATATACCCTTTGAAAGACCCTTGTTAATGATCTATTACCCTTTGTATTTACATAAGAATTTGGTTGAAGATAATGTTCTATTGCCCTTTGGATCAGATAGTAGTTGAACATGGTGATCTATTACCCTTTGTATTTACACAAGAATTGTAATCACATAAAAGTGCAATACATGTGTTGATACTTAGTGCCATTTCTTTCTAGTGACATCCCATGTAGTTAATAAGAGATGAAATTAATATCACAATACATATTGATTATGGTAAATAGGTAACATGATACCACCTTGTTGAACCTTAAACTAAGTTGTTCTTGTATTACTGATATCATAGTAATGGAATGGCTCTATTCCCCTTGTATTACAGGTTAAGCTATTGCCTTTAGTTCTTATTATATACTGCCCTTTGTAGTTACCAATTATGTTGTTTGCTTCATGACCTTATGTTATAGCTCATACAACAACCTTTAACTATAACTAGACAAATAGGGCATAGGTTAGTAGTATCCCTATTCAATGGACATACTTCATTATAATGATCATTGTTCTGGTACTAGGATGAGATTCACAGTATGGAATGTTATGCAATTAATGGGAAGCAATATCACTGGCTACTACACAATTAGAGATTCAAACCAGTGTAATCAGTAGTTCATAATCAAATACATTACTCATATCAGGAAGTTGTACACATAGTTAGTTTTGTACTAATTTTCGTATTCAAGTAATGGTAATAAGATAAGCTAATCCACAATCAATGGTAATAAGCTAACCTAACCCGCAATCAATCATGAAGGCGAAGAAGAATTTGTTTTCTCAAAGAGGAAAAAAAAAACAAAATTCTTCCATAGATCTATCATTCAATGAAGGCGTCACAATCATATCACATATTCAAAATATAGACAGGGAAAAAGTATGGGAGAATATGCTGACATAGAATAAGAGTTAGTCAACTTCTTTCAGGATCAATTCACTGAACTAACAACAAAGTGAAGGTCGACTATTCTACCACACTTTATAATAATGCATGTCCTCTTCCACAATCTGGGTGCATTCCTGTAGCAAATTTGTAGCAAATAATTCCTGTAGCAAATCTGAGTACATTATAGGTTAAGCTATTGCCTTTTTATTACTATGGAAAGGAAATGGACCTTGGGGATCTTGATCTAAAGTCCATTTCTTCTTCCTACTAGCATCAAGACTTGAATTCAATTGCTAAGCAATAGGCTCAGCTTCTGAAGGACTCGCTGGTTCATAATAAAATTGTTAGCAACCCAACAACAAAAATAAAAGGTATGTGCTCTATTACTTCTACAATAATTAAATCCTCTTCCTTTTCTCAACCTAAAAAACCTAAAGAAAAAGAAAAAGAGGTTGGAAAAGGAACAAACAAATTCTTAAATATCTGGGAGAGTTTTTGGTTAACTCAGGCCGCCTTACCTTGATGAAATATAAGTTCCTACCCAACCCTCCAAATTCCTCATGAAGGTCATCTCTTGGAATATTAAAGGCCTTAATGGTAAAAACCAGGCATGAGCTTCTCAGTAAAAAAATCCTCCAAAAAAATCTCTTTATAGTAATGATACAAGAAACTAAATTCCTTCAAGTCCTTCTTCAAACCCTTTCCTCTTGCATCTAGCAGGGACCCAAAGGTATGGCCTTATATGCACATGAAGTAGCAAGAGGCCTTTCCCTTATCTAGAACACCACTGAAATAACTTTGTCCAACTTCTTTACCACCAAGCGCTTCCTCACAACTCCCTTCCATATTGTATGGTCCTATCAAACTCACTTTCTCACTAATTTTTATGGCCCCAACTCTATCCGTGACAAGATTCATTTTCTCGACTCCATTCAACACTTGTAACCCCATCATCAATAATCATCATTGGCTTATTGGTGGATACTTTAACATAATTACCTCTCTGAACAAAAATAAAGGAGGCATAAGAAGGCTCGACCATGACTCCCAATCCTTTCTTGATGCCATCGAATCCCTCAACCATCAATGAAATTCACACATAGAACAATTGTAGAAGAGACCAAAACCAAGTGGCTTCAAGACTCGATCACTTGGGACACATGGGACTTAGTAGAAGACTTCCACCTTCATTCCAATTTTATCCCAGATCTAAATATGACCTTCCTCACCTTCATCTAGAAGGAAGACAAGGTGGAAAACCCCAATTTTTTTTTCCTAATTTCCCTCTGTAAAATGGTTTACAGAATCATCATTAAAGTCATCTATGTGGAGGGGAAGCAAATCATCACTCTCTGAAAATTTCCAAAACCCTCAGTATGCTATTAAAATTGGATGTTTAAATATATCGATCAAATTATTACTTTCCCTTACCTCCCGTTCTTACTTTTCAATCTTGGTCAAATACTCCCCTTATACTTTCTCCCCCTCCAATGGTGTTAGGAAGAGCGATCCCCTCTCGACCTTCGTCTTCATCTTGATGGATGAAATTCCTGACAGAGCCATCAAAACGAGGACTTATTCTCAAATATCTAGATGTCCCTAGCTCATTCTGTGGAGCTAAATGAAGTACTACATTCTATAGGCCCTCATTTGGTGCAAGATCTACTACCCTCTCATAGAGCCTCGGGACCTGATCATACTTTAAGGAAAATTTTCAAGCTCCTTAATATGGAACAAAGTCTGGAGAAAGAAATATATTATCCACACTCATTGTTTTTTGGAAGTCAAGGATGGAACCAATGCTTTATTTTGGGATGAAACATGGAAACAACTTCCTCCTTTCCACCACAATATGGAAATTCTTTTGAATGGACGTCAGTAGAATTTTCAACTTCTTCTTCTATCTGGCCCTGGCCACGAATTTATGCTGCATATTAGCTAGCAAATGTTTTCCTAGATGTAATTTGGCATTGTATCATAAAGTAATGATGTCATCTATTTAAAATTTAATTAAATGGCATATTTCTTCCATCCAACCAAAAGAACATTTCTATTAATTTTGTCTTATTTTTTTTCTTTCTTCATAATTTTTGTTGGTTAATGTTGGAGATATTAACTTGTACTTGTCTTGTGCTTAAATTTTCATGAATTTCCACAGGATAGATATTGAGGAGAGATGTCGACATGAGATTCTCCAAACATTCCTAACAAATTCTCTAGGCTCTCCCAAGAAGGAAGAAGAGGAACCCCTTCTTCGACTAAGACTCCGAGTGACCAACGACAATCTCGTCAGAGGAGATTATCAAATGAGTCTGTGAATATATCAACTACAAAATGTGCTCAAGCAAGTGCTATGGATGCATAGAATGTGCATTGATAATCCTACACCTGAGAATGTAGGGAATACCTCAGGACAAGAGAATATTTTTTGTAATTTTCTTTGATTTTGTTTATTTTTGTTGTATTTTTGTGTATTTAAATTTATGTCAAGTTAAATGTTGTAATTATTTTCAAATGTGTGTATAGACAATGACTTTAGAGCAAGGGATGACAATGAAAGACATAGTGGGTGTCACAAAGATTCTAATGTTGGTGCAGAGGGTGAAGGTGGATTTAGGAGGCCATGTTATCAAGAAACATAAGATTATATGCCTACGTCCACCTATCCTTCAAATGTTGGTGATGAACTTCCCTGGGAAGAGATTACTGAAGGAATGACCCTTGAACTATGCTCAAGTGTTAAAATGAGGTTGGAAAATGATTTGGAGGTCTTGGACTGCCTCAGGAGAGTAAACAAAGCTTGCAGATTGTTTTTCATTCATTGCAAAACTTTATGGATGCATATCAAAAGATGGGACCAACCACTGACAATTTTATCGATCTAATGAGGTGGAGAAAGTTAGAGGTGATGGGCCCTGATAAATGAGAAACAATAAAAAATAAAGTTTTAAAAGAAAACACAATTTCAATGTTCAATTTCAAAGATGGGACAAAGCGAAAGATGTTGAAGGTGCAATATTTTAAGCACCCCGACATTGCAGGACATATGTATAACATATTTTTGGCAGCATATGGGAAATTTCTGTGGAACGATGAGATTCCACACTATTTTGCAAGACACTTTTATGTAGACTTTTTCATGGACATGCACCCTAATTATACTAGTCTACCGTCTGATTATTATGGGGTTGGTAAAGAAAGAACATATGATCGAAAATTGGCATATCGAAATGTGACATTGCATAGGCCTCCACGACCTTTAGTATCTCTCCCAACAGAGGAATTTGCTTCACATTCAGAGTTGTGAGCTTCATCAGAGGTTCGAAAAGAGGCTAGGAATGCAATCAGGGAAAATTTGGAAGCGATTTTTTATGGTGTTGATATTGGCTTGAACCTTCAGCGAGCGGAAGCCAATTCCTGGGCCATATTTGTTTATAAAATAGATGTGGAGTTAGATACCATGTCAGTAGAAGATATTAAGGAGTATAAAAAAAATTGTCGTGATGGTTGGAAGAAGGTCATTCGGAATGATGACCCGAACAACAGATTGGTTTGTGTTCTAGTTATTAAATTTTTGACATATTTTAGGATAGTTTACTTCTAATTCTAGATTTAAATACATATCATTGTATCTATATAAATAATCGTTTTGTTATTGTCATTAATTTCAGTTTGGAGATATGTTAAATGAATCTCCAGTAAATGGGGGACTTGATTCCACAAGTTTAAATTTGGATGGGTTGAATCAGGTATCTGTTTTCTAATATCCACAGATGAGAACTTTAGTTTTCCAATTTCCAATCTTTTGGATAAGATCAACAACATTTATAATTTTGTATAAATGTGAAAACATTGAATCCTAGATTTAGTTCTTAGTTTTGTTGTTCACAGATCCCTATTCCGTCTCCTACTACTTGGGCAGGCTTGTCTCAATTCTCATTGGGAGAGTTTGAAGAGGGTGGGAGTTCACACGTATCATTGCATGTGTTAATCATTTAAATTTAATTTTCAAATTTGAAATGTGTTATATAGGGTAATGTGGAGAAGAGAGTACTTGAGAGTGTGCTTGGGAGGGAGATTGGGATTGAGGAGGAAGCAGAGGAAGCACCCATACCTGGGAAGGATGCGTCCATTCATGATGATTCATAAATCTATGTTCATTTCACATTAGTGAGTTTAAATTTTCTTTTATGTTGGCGTTTTATATAAAAGTGTTCAAGCTTATGTTGAATAAGCTTATATTTTTTTCTTTTATCAAATATTTAGTTTAGCCTTTCCTATTCAATGCTTTGATCAATTATTTTGAAATATATAGAACCCCTATATAAGCTTATCATTGTCTTAAGTGGTACATTCAAATTTATTTAAGTTTAGATCATGATGAAGACCTAATTTGAACTTGAACATTTGATTATTTGAGAACTGATTCTATCCCACATCAGAAAAGGGGAAGTTTCTAAATTTTCTTCGATTGCATTCCTTGCCTTCTTGTCCAAGAATGGTGTAGTATGGATATTTGTGTTTTCTACATACAACAAAGTGAATTCCTTCTTGCTAGGGTATTGTCAAACTCTTAACTAAATTGGTTACTAACCACAAAACCAACATTCAAGTAGATTTACAAATAAGATATGCATATGTATATGTGAGCTAGCTCACACATATTGTATATGTGAGCCAACTCACAACTAATTTCAAAGAGCATTTGATTATATGTAATATGAATACATCCCAAATATGAAAGATTTAAATGGTTTTTGAAGAATGACTTAATATATGTGTAGATTTGTGTTTTATTCATGTACATGAAAGATTATATGAGAACATCTATTCCACCGCAGAAAGAGGAGATAAGTATTTTCCATATTTTCCAGAACATTGGTTTTTAAAATGGAGATTTGTGAACTTTCACAGATATAAGTAATTCTTGAAAGAATGGTTTAATATGGATATTTATGAGTCCTTTAATTTGAAAGTCGATTATGGAATTTGATTATATGACCACCACTGCAGAAGAGGAGAGAAGTATTTTACTATTGAGGAGATTAGTATTTTACTGCTGAGTAAATAAGATCAAATAAGATCACATGGGATGGGAATTTCACCTGAAGGATTTGAGACTTTATCCACAAGGAGATAAGTATTTCATTGGAAGAATGACTTAACATGGAGATTTGTGAACTTTCTTCATACACAGTTCTATATTTATTTTTAGATTATTATCTAACTCTAACTCTGAACACAATTTAAAATATCAAAAACTAATTCGATTTCTCAAATATCAAAAAGATTATTGTCTCATATTTAATTTCTCTTATATTGTTTATATGATACTATTAATTTATGTTAATTTCTCAAAATATCAATTTATTGTCTCAAATTTGATTTCTCAAAATATCAATTTATTCAAGAAAATGTGAAATAAAAATTATATTTTTTCACTTATAATTTAAATTTTGTTTTATTTGGAAATATGGTTGAAAATAGTCAAAACAAGTCATCACACGAGCTATATTTTCTTTCACACCACTACTATTTTATAGGATTTGTTCAATGGTAGTTTCACTATGAACCTTATAAGACTTTGTTCTTATTTTAGTAATATTGATTTTCTTCTTTAAGCTAGCTATAACATAAATATGGTTTTCATATTCTAACTTCTATTTTATAGGACATTAATTTTGTGTTTTCTCCATTTCTTTATTGCACCACAATTTATGTTCCATAATGGTAGGCTTGTGGCATTTCCATTTCACCAATAGAGATCTCTATGAAATTAAAATGATGAGAGTCTCTATCTTTACTATATTAATGTTGAAATAAAATTTTTTTGTTGTTAATCTGTTAATCACCAATACTAATGTAATAATAGCTTTGGTTTGGTTTGGTTCAAGACTTGGCTTGATATATTGTGGTGGTCTGACCAATGCTCAAAGGTGTCTGCACTAAGTTGATGGAAAAAAAGTGGCAAAGTTGTTAGTTTTGAACTAATGTTTTGTATATTCTCCTTTTTATAATGCATTAAATTAAGCATCAAACTCTTAAATACTTTCCTACTATGTATTAATTTAAATGCTTCCTTTTATGTTATAGGTTATCAAAATTCAACATAATCATGTGTACTAAAGAAGTAAGAAAATTAGTGTAACAATGGGTTAGAAGACATAGAAAGAAATAATCACTTGAACAAATGGAAGAATGAAGAAAGCCACTATAAATATTACAAAGTAAGAGAGACATGGTCTCACATTTACATGAACATCTCAATGAAATGTTTTAATGGTCTTTGAATGGTAGGCTTGTGACGTTTCCATTTCACCAATAGAGATCTGTATGAAATTAAAATGATGAGAGTCTCTATCTTTACTATGTCAATGTTGAAATAAAATTGCTTTGTTGTTAATCTGTTAATCACCAAAACTAATGTAAGAATAACTTTGTTTTGGTTTGGTTCAAGACTTGTCTTGATAGTTTGTGGTGATTTGACCAATGCTCAAAGGTATCTGCACTAAGTTGATGGAAAAAAAGTGACAAAGTTGTTAGTTTTGAACTAATGTTTTGTATATTCTCCATCTTACAATGCATTAAATTAAGCATCAAACTCTTAAATACTTTTCTACTATGTATAAATTTAAATTCTTCCGTTTATGTTATAGGTTATCAAAATTCAACATAATCATGTGTTCGAAAGAAGTAAGAAAATTAGTGTAACAATGGGTTAGAAGACATAGAAAGAAATATTCACTTGAACAAATGGAAGAATGAAGAAAGCCACTATAAATATTACAAAGTAAGAGAGACATGGTCTCACATTTACATCAACATTTTAATGAAAGGTTTTCTCATACGAACAACTATGAGAAAACTACAAAGATGATAAGAATAGCTAAGAAAAGCACAAGAAGAGATAGAAGAGATATTGAGATCACTCATGTAATATATATATATATATATATATATATATATATATATATATATGATCATTATATTTTATTACATTCTTTCACCTTTATCATCACTAAACATCATTATATTTTATTACATTCTTTCACCTTTATCATCACTAAACATGAATACTTTATCACTATTCACCATCTTAGTCATGTAAATATTTTGTCGTTTATTTATATAAAATATTGGATGAAATAATTTCAATATACTATTTTCTTGATTTCAAAACAAGTCATCAAATTGTATAGTTTCTTATGAAATTTAACAATGAAATATTCAAGAAAATGTGAAATAAAAATTAATTTTATAGTTCATCAAATTTTATAGTTCATCAAAACAAGTCATCAAAATTGATTGTTTCTTAAGGAATTTTACAATGAAATGACAATCCAACAATGAAAATAGTCAAAACAAGTCATCAAATTTAATATAAGTCCAACAATGAAAATAGTCAAAACAAGTATTCAAATTTAATATAAGTAAGCGATCTTCATTAAAATTTATATTGATATTAAAATTTATCAAAATTTGAAGTTTTTCTAAGCCATCAATAGTTCCTTATAATGACATGGAAATGGGTCCTAGTTTTGATATGAAGTTATCCTCTTCATATGAAAAAACATTGAACAATCAAATTGCAAATAATGAATGCATTTATCCTATATGTAGTAAATTGGTTACATGCATTAAAGGATTTGTGTATACGATTTGGATAATTTGTAGGATTAAAGTATAATCATCCAAAGTATAGGTCAATTTAGGTTCCCTAGATACAATATATAGGTTCTTCCCTAAAATTGTAAACAAGGTTTGGTAAACTTTATAATTCATCAAAAATACAACTTTTCTTAATTGAATGGACCATTAAAGTAAACTAAACTGGAAATGATTCTAGAATCCTAGATATTCATAAATACATGTACTTTCAATGCAAAATAAAAAATTATGGAATGTAGATGTCATTTGTTTAAATAAATCGTTATGGTATTCCATCTTCAATTATTTGTTCATGATTGACTTTGGACATTTTCCATTTTCCAACTTTTTTTTTTCATTGAAATTTTATTAACTTTATGCGTGCTGCACATACCAAATGACTATATTGACAACTTGTGACATTTGACTGGTAGTTTTGAAAGTGAACATGAGTATTGGTTTGATGGGTTTCTTGAAAAAAATATCCTTTCAATACAATGGATCCTCTTTCATATATAAAATCGTTATCATCAAAATCTTCTAACAACCTCATCTTTTTTTTGTGTGTGTCGCATCAAATAATATTTCACGTTTTCAATGTTGTCTACAGGTGCAACCATGGCAAAGACATCTCCTGCAAATAATTGGATATATTGGATAACAAATAGTTCGTGTTAGATTATCACACAAGTACATCTACAAGTTATTTGATAACCATAAAAATTACCTTCTCTAACAAGATCAAAAACTCTATCGCCATCAACTAACACTATGGTTTCATTTGATTCCATCTCCTCTGAGCTTGCAAGTGGAATTTTCTCTTTTATATTAAGTTCGGTATGTGTCCAAGATTTAACATATTTTGCATTTTTCATTTTCACAAATATCTATGGATTCTATGTCCTCTATGCAAATTGAACAAAAAAAAGACTTATTTCTTCTATCAAATGCAAACACATTTTGATAACGTATTGTTTTAACTGACTGTATTTTTCATGTCCTGTGTATTATACTGGCTTCATATGGGATTGATCTATTTACATATTGGATTCCAACATACCAAAAAAACTTGCACAAGACAAGAACTTGTTAACTTTAAATCTCTCAAGAAAATGATTGAAGATTGAATATAAATTTGAACACGTTCAAATAAAAATATCATGTGTACATGTGTAACATGTATATATAGACACACCTGCACACATCCCTTGACATATTATTTTCATGTCTTAGCGCCATTTTCCACCATTCAACAACTTGATCAATGTATTCAAATCTATCAGCATGAAGGCTCATCTAATACCTTCGAAGTGCTTGTTTTACACATGCCCCTGCACCATCGTTCTCTCCTTTTCCATGACCAGTCTCAAAACGATTCCAAAAATGTGTAATGTTTGATTTTTTATGAAGATGACATAACCAATAGAATTATCATGAAGATTTGAACTGACCCACACACCCATATGACCATATCCAATGTCGATCGAATTTGATTCCACGTTCTTTCAATGAATCATAAAATTTATCAAAACAATGTTGTACATAATGTGTGTCGTGTGCTCGATCATCACTTATATAAAAGTGATATTCTTTAATAACATGTCGATTGTCATTGGTTCTTTCTATGTTATCAAGACTCCATTGAGCATGTCTATGACACACCGACTACATTGAGAGGGGGGGGTGAATAGTGTAGGGATATTTTTCCCAAAACTTCCCCCTTACACAAAACTCATTAGTTAGCAATCACCATTTACTCATTTACTTATTGCTGTCATTTATAAACAATTAAATGTGAACATATATAAACAATATATCATCAACAAGTCATCAAAACAAGGAACACATGGAACATAAGATGTATGTACAATTTTCTTTTTATTACGGACTTCAATCCTTGGGTTTATCAACAACAACTGAATAGAGTACAACTCTACAAGAGAACCATCTCTATAATGCAAGGCTCAACTTACACACTCAACACCAACTGAGATGAGGCAACAATCCTCAATAGATATCAATCTGCAATAGGTACATGACCTGTCAGTAGTGCAGCCCACATATGTATGCGCCCTAGCTCACTACAACTACGTATGCACATGGTCAATATGTACTACAACCTGTGTATCACATATGATCAACTAGAGTTTTCTTTTCATTACACACTCAAATCTTCTATAACCTTGAATCACATTCTCTTTTGTCATTCACTGTCCAGTCTGACTCATAGCCAGTCACAACACATCCAATCTCTCCAACAACTCACTCATGCTTCTCCACCATATAATATGAATGCTACTCAATCATGTATAAACAACAATATACTATAGAAATCACATCAGTACTGAATCATAAGAGTGATGTTCACTCTATCAACCAACACAAACCACATCACATCAGCCATATCAAGAATGCCTCAAGAATCCACCAAACAACTAGAAATAGTATCCATCAAGACAAAAATATAACCATACCAGAGTTTCTATGGCATATCTGAGCCCATAGAATGCATATCTAGAACCTGTTTCAGTCTTCAAGAGCCTGTCATCAGCTCAAGCACCAATCTCCATGATTTCATCAATTGTACGTGCCTTGTCTTCATACAGCCCATGTATGTATGCACTCTGGCCCACTACAACCCACATATACCTCAGAAACTAGGGTTTTTGAACCTTCGATACTTTTTTCATCATGATCTCAGACATGCCAAAACTTTGATGCGTTCATGAGATCCTCCATACTCTCTCTCTCATAATAGATCTTCAATCATGCTCAAGAGATACACCCAAAATATCCGTTTCATAAGAGACCCTTGCCTCTTATTTATAGTCTTTATCTTCTAGGTCACTTAACCTATTTTCCTCATTTTAGGGTTAACCACTTTCCATAAATAGTAAGTTCTCCATTACTTTATCATTTAAATATTTCTTCTTGACTTTGTCACCTCACTTTATCATTTAAATAATCTTCCTTGATTTTTCCACTCCACTTTATTATTTAAATAATGATTTCTTCTTTTCAAGCACTTTGACTTATTTGACCTCTTGGGGCTTCAAGCCAACATATGAGGGTCCTTCATCTTCATATGGCTATAACTCTCAAACCATGAGGAGTTATGTGAAATTCCACATACCGCCAGAAATAACATGACAATAGCTATCCATCTAGGATAGTTTCACCAACAATTTTATTGATCTTCATCTCATTGTTACACATATAAGTGTTAGGTTATGAAAAAGGTATAAATATCTTCCTTTTTCCCACATTTCATGCTATTATTTTGATTGACTTTTCGGTTATTTAGAAGCAAATAGAATAGAAAATGAATAATATACCCTTTAGCATTGATTGTTGGAGACTAGATTATATAGATTCTAAATATGATTGGAATTGTCTGTATTTATTGCAAGATTGGTTAAATATTGTCGAACCCAAGATAGCAAGGGGAATCTTGAAGATGCGCAAGCTATTGGAGGTTGAATACTTTATGGCGCAAAGTAGTTTTAAAGATAAATAAGTTACAATTGTACGTAATAGTAAAGCAATCCTGAGGATCTCTCAATCCTCAGGATAGCTTAGTTTACCCAGATTATTGTAACATATAAGGGGTAAATAGATCTTGAATAACAGAGAGATTTTGTACTAAAAAATAGAGAATATAGAATTGCTATGCGTTAGTAGTTTTTGTAAAAATGTTGTACCAACTATGAAATCAATAGAAGCCTCGAGAAGTTTTTCCATTTTTATATACTGAGTTTCAAATAACAGTGCTTCTAAGGATCGAGGGCCCAGTCTGAAGGAGCTACTGTTCGATCTGTAATTGTATCAGCTCCAATTCTGTCTTGTGATTCAATTCTCTTATATAGTAGTTAACAAACACATAAGTGTGTTGATGGTTTCATGTCAATTGCAAGAAATAGATATTCCCTGAAGTATTGAATGATTGTTGTTCCAATTCCTATTACTGAGATTCGATACGTGAAGGTTCCTCATAAGTTCACATCTGTTGTTCCTTTCATAAGTTTACATTTGTTGGTCCTTTTACTTAGGTTGCATTTTCCGTTCCTTTTACTTAGTTTACATTTGTTGTTCCTTTCTGCTAGAACATAATTGTTGTTCCTTTCAATAAAAATATGATTGCCATCTCTTTTCAGTTAGATTACAGTCTCTGTTCCTTTCCATAGATGGAGTAATTTGCCTTTTTCTTTTCAACAATTCTGATTCATAATGATAGCAATTCCTGGGAGTCTTTATCTAGATTCAATTACTTCTCTTAGAATGAATTCAATAGATTAGCTAGTTCCTTTTCCTTTTGCATAGCTTTAGATTTCAATCCTTAGAATCTTTAATGAGTGTTTGAGGAACTTGATTGTTGACAAACTCAGATCTTCTTTCGCTATCTGCATAGACTTTTCTAATATTCTTTGAGATAAAAGATGAATCCTCAGGTTGATAAATTAATGTTAAACTAAGGTTGTTTTTATACATCTTTAGAGCCCAACATTTTGGTGCCATTGCGGGGGAAAAATGTCAAAGGTAGCATAGATTGTGCCTCTGGAGGATGAGGTATTGAAGACGGAAGGTAAGAACCTACACAGGAAATAAGTAAGATGCTTATACCAGTTCCTACCTCCAACTGATGCATTTAGAGGTTGCATAGGTGTTTTTTTTCCTTTTTCGATTTTATTCCTTTTTGTTGTGTGAAGTGTGTATGACTAAGAAGAAAGATCTTAAAAAACCAAAACCTCCACCAAAAATTACCAAACCCCAGGGCTCGGTGCTCCCTGGAAGAAGCACTTTCATAGACGACATCATCCAAAAAGCAGAATCTCAAGCCTCGGTTGGACCTAGAAAAGGATCCACCCGAATCCCTTAGGTGGCAGCTTCACCAACTGTAACTCACATCGAGATTCATAGCAAAATTGAAGGAACTGAGCTAAGTTTTCAAGTCACATATATTCCACCCTTGAACCCTTTAGGAGAGGGAAACTCTTATAATATGGAGGAAGGAGAAGAAGAAACTAGTGGGATAACTAAGACAGACCCACTACCCAATCCTGAATCTCCTGCAAAAGAAGAAGGCATACTTGAAATTCCAGACAGAGGGAGTGCAATCAGATCCCCTACAAGGTTAGATAACCAATCAATTCAAATAAAATATCCGGATCAAGAAATCCCTAAATATTTCTAGCATATTTTCGATCAAATGGCACAAGCAAATCCACAACGTCCCCACACTTCCACTTTGGAGTATCCGATAGTTGATCCAATTGCCAATGCCCCCATGAAGGATATTCCCCTACAAAACCTACCAACCTTTCATGGATTAATCTCAGAAGACCCGGACGCATTCTTATTTGAATTTGATGTCCTATGTAGAGGATATGATTACACCTCTTAACCCCAAAAATTAAAATTGTTCCCCTCCACTTTGAAAGGAGCAGCTCTACGTTGGTTCATGGGATTAGGGGGAGGAACTATAAACTCATAGGATGAAATGAAACAAGCCTTCTTGACAAAATATCAGGATTATTGTAGAACCAAAGACTTAAATGATGAAATCTTTCAAATGAATGCAAAAGAAAATGAATCATTAGAAGAATATGTAGAGAGATTTCAATATAATTTACAAACATCACCTTATGGCACGCTACTAGGGGAAGTACTTAAGGAAAATCTGATTAAAGGTATGAAAGATGAATGGGTAGAAACATTGAATTTAATGGGGAAAGGTGATATTTATCAAGAAACTTATGATGACATTGTCCTATTGTGCATCAGGTGCTCGAGAGGAAGTTCATGGACCAGATCAGGGATACGTACCCCCTTCACTAGAAATAACAATATTACCAGTGGGGTGTTACTCGAGCTGAAGTTGGTAATCTCTTAGAAAATTTTAAAACAGACATTCTGAGCACTCTGACTACACAATTCGATGTGTTGCAGGCCAAACAAAAGAAAAATAGAAGCAGAACAAATGTTAGCCATATTTTGCCATAGGTGCTGAAGGAAACATGGTCCAAGGGATTGCCCTTTGGACGCGGTCTGGGTTTATGCTATCTGCGCCAAGGATCATGATATAGAACAATTCCCATCACTTCCTGGACTGAAAGTTGTCTTTAGGGAAGAAAAAGAAGAAACAAAGCCATTATATCTAATGGCTCAGCGTCGCCAATGGCAGAATTGGCCCCCAAATACATTGCAGGGCCCTTTCTCTTTATTCTCTGGATAGTATAACCAACAAGCTTCTGGTAGCACATGATAGGGTCAGCTGTTTACTAATCAAAACTGGAAACCCCAACAATATCCACCTGCAAATCCCACTTGGCAAAACCAACCCATTGCAATCCCTGCATGGCAGAATTAGCCAACTACAACTTCTACCCGACCTAACTCACAATATCCCACCTCATCCTGGAAAAACTCCAATAACAACATTTACCCTTCATAGTGGCCCAACATGACTGCCCAAAACCCAAATTGGAATCAGAATTGGCAGTGCCCCATGGGGATAAACAATCAACCCATGGGGATGGCCCCTCAAACTTAGCCTACGTTACAAGCCCCACTTCAATTGTCCCAAAATCCACAATCTCAATTACGCCCTCAACTACAAGCCCAACCTCACCCAAATACAAATAACAGACTGGCTCAGCTCATCCAGATTATTGAAAATGGAGAAGGAGAGATCAACTCGGTAGGGTGCAACGAACTACGATTAAGATCGGGATGAATAATCTCCACTGAAGAAAATGATGTTTTTCAAGGGCAGGAGAAACAACCAACAATAACATTTCCAACTGTGGAAATAACAGAAGAAATCAAGCAGGGGGGAGACACAGTTGAATCACAATATCCTAATAAGGGTGCAACACCCTCCCCTCCGTTCCCCGAAAGATTGATGATAGAAAAACCGATCGTATATCCCAACTTCGACCTTGTAGGGGAACTCAAGAATTTATATATCAAGATTCCACTCCTGCAAGCTCTTCAGGACATCCCCATCTATGCAAAAACAATCAAAGAGCTATGTGGGAGAAAACCCATCAGAAAAATTAAAATCCATCATCAACAGTCTGCGTGGTAGGAGCCTTATCTGATCTAATTTTAGGTAGACAAGAACCAGTTAAATATGCAGATCCAGGGAATCCCATAGTAACAGTTCATATCCAGGGCTGCTCTTTTCCCAATACACTAGTTGATTTGGGAGCAGCCATCAACATCCTGACTATGGAAACTTGCAATACCCTGGGTTTTAACTCCTTTGAACCCACAACAATAATACTGCAGTTGGCAGATTGATCGGTAGTTCGACCAGTTGTCACATTACATGATATAGCCATCTCCGTTGAATCTTGGGAATATTCGGCGGACTTCCTCATCATCAATCCAAAAGGTGGACTTGAAAGGCATCCATTAATACTGGGCAGGCCATGGCTTGCAACAACAGATGTGTACATAGGATGTCGAATAGGAAATATGACAATCACTAGAGGGGGTATCATGAAGAACCTCATTTTATATCCTCCTGCTAAACCTAGTCCAACTTTCATATATCCACAATTTCCACCACCATGATACCCAGAGAGGGATTTACAAGCCCCTCTTACGCAGGAAGAAGCCCTCAAACTTAAAAATCAGTTAGAGGATGACGTAATCAGTGGGTTTATCAATAATCCAACCACCATGAGCAACCTGACCTACCAGATGCTCCAAGTTGTTCTAGACTGTGAAGCACAAGGGGACCTACTGGAAGATTTAATGGAACAAATTCCAACTACGGCCGTTCATAATAGAAAACCTGTCAAGATCGCACCCGGGAGGCCTATAAACATCAATGCCAATTTAGATGAACAACAACAACAAAAGTTAATTCATGTCCTCTCCAAATACCAGCAAGCTTTTGCATGGGAATATTCTGATATGAAAGGTATTGATCCACAAATCTGTACACACCACATTTATGTTGAAAAAGAAGCCCGACCTATCCGCCAACCACAGAGAAGATTAAATACTCACCTCAGGGATATCATTAAATAATAATTACAAAAACTGTTGGACGTAAATTTTATATATCCCATCTCAGATAGTCAATGGGTTTCCCCACTAGTGATTGTCCCAAAGAAAAATGGGAAATGGCGCATCTGTGTTGACTACAGGGAACTTAACAAAGCTACTCAAAAAGACCACTTCCCTTTTCCTTTCATTGACTAGGTCTTGGATACTTTGGCAGGAAAGAAATTCTTTTCTTTCCTAGATGGTTTTAGCGGGTACCATCAGATTCAGATCGCCCCAGAACATCAAGATAAAACCACATTCACATGCCCCTAGGGCACTTTTGCATACAGAGTATTACCCTTTGGACTTTGTAATGCTCCAACCACCTTTCAAAGGGCCATCCTGAGCATATTCAGCGAAGGACTTGAAGTCTGTATGGATGATTTCACTACTTATGGCGATGACTTCGATCAAGCACTAAATAACCTAGAGAAAATACTAGAACGATGTATCGCGACCAGGTTATGTTTAAGCCATGAAAAGTGTCACATGATGATGATAGAAGGTGTGGTACTAGGGAATTATATCTCTGCATATGGAATTAGGGTAGACCCAACAAATATAGAGGTAATCCTTAATCTACCCACACCACACACACAAACTGAAGTACGTAGTTTCCTTGGTGCTTTAGGATACTATTGTAGGTTTATGGAAAATTTTGAAAAAATTGTTGCACCTTTACATGCTTTGACTGGTAATGTAGAATTTTAGTGGTCTGACAAGTGTGGTGTGGCATTTGCAGGACTCAAAAATTTGATCTCAACAACACCGGTGTTGAGGGGGCCAAATTGGAAAATACCATTCCACATCTCCACCGATGCATCAGATATTTCCATAGGTGTTGTCCTTGGACAAGAGGAGAAGAAGAAACCTTATGCCATTTATTTTATTAGCAAGAATCTTAATCCAATTGAACTTAATTATATAGTAACAGAGAAAGAGTTTTTAGCTGTTATACATGCCATCAATAAATTTCGTCATTATATAACAGGTTATCCGGTCATTTTGTATACTGATCATTCTTCTATCAGATATCTGGCTAATAAACCAATTACTAATGGATGGGTCACTCGATGGTTGTTATTATTGTAGGAATTTTACATCACCATCAAAGATCGACCCGGGAGAGAAAACCTTGTCGCAGACTTCCTATACCGCATACCCAAAACATATGACTCCTTAACAGTCGAAGACCAATTTCCAGATGAGCATCTGTTTGCCATTACTACAAAGCCACCTTGGTATGCTGACGTGGAAAATTACCTGGCAGCAGGAAGATTACCGACACATATTTCATTGAAGGAAATAAAGCTGATCGTCCAGCGCAACACACGATTCGCCTGGATCAATGGATATCTCTTCCATAGGAGCTGATCTCCAGATCCGCAGATGCATACGAGATGAAAAAATCTATGACATATTAAAAGCTGGACATGATGAGCCCTGTGATGGGCACTTTTTCGACCGTAGGATTGGACACAAAATTCTACAGATGGGCTATTATTGATCCTCAATATTCAAAGATGCGAAGAAATACGTCCAAACCTACGATAGTTGTCAATGGATGGGAAAACCAGGTCAGGTTGATGAAATTCCTTTGAAAGCACAAGTAGTCACAGAACCATTTGAGAGATGGGCACTAGACTTCGTTGGCCCCTTCAACCCAAAGTCAAATTAGAAGGCCTATATTCTAGTTGCAACAGACTACATGATTAAATGGGTAGAGGCAGAAGCCTTGCCAAATGCAACAGAAGAAGTAGTCGTCAAATTTATTTTCAAATTATTCGTATGCTATGGACTACCAAGAGAGGTAATTACTGATGGGGGGTCACAATTTACAGCTCATAGAATCACTACCACCCTAGATAATTATCATATCAAACACATAATTACTTCTCCATATCATCCACAAGCAAATGGGAAAGTGGAAAGCACCAACAAAGTCCTGGAGGCAATCCTGACAAAGACTGTCTCAACAAACAGATAGAATTGGGCTTCTGAGCTCCCAAATGCCTTATGGGCTTACTGCACAACATGGCGTAATACCAATGGCTACTCTCCTTACCATTTATTCTATGGCAAAGAACCCATCTTCGCAATCGAGTTTGAAATCAAGACTCTAAGGATGGCCCTGGAAATCGGACTGGATCTTACAAAAGCAAATAAACAATGCCTTCAACAACTCAACGAATTGGATGAAGCACGCCTATTTGTTGTAGAATGCACAACCATTATTCAACTATAGAGATCGACCTGGCATGATAAGCATATAAATAAAAAACTATTTGAAAAAGGAGATTGGGCACTCCTCTATGATTCCATATTTCAGGATTTTCCAGGAAAATTATATACATGGTGGCTAGGACCATACGAAATCAGTGAAGTCCATGATAATGGCACAGTTACGTTAAGCACCATCGACGGGTCCAGATCTCCATTTCGGGTCAATGGACACCGACTACGACTCTATCATCAGCTACTGTCAAAAGAATCTTTCTACCAGGAGGTAAGTAAGGACCCTACCGTTCAAATTTTGACTAGCTGGTAAGGTAATCCAGCCACCCCAACTCCATAAATATTGAAATCTGCTGACATTGTATATATTGTATATAATTTTTCTTAGATTTTTATTTTCGACAGTCATTCGAGAAAATCAAAACTAGGGAGGATAAACATGATGAACTCAATTAGCACCCTTTTTTGTTCCGAACTCCCGCTTCGTCTCATTACCCATACCCTGTCTTCTGCAGAGAAATGAATGTGTCATGATTTAGAAACGACAATTGGGCAACTATAATGAAATTTATAACATTAACAAACCATCCATTACTTAATTTTGAAATAAACCAGCTGATAAATGAACTTAGTTGATGAGGAATCAACCTTGAATTCAAGCAAAATACATACCAGGTTTCTACAAATTCAGATGGTTTGAACGGAACAATTGTTGTTCCTTTTGCGCGCTTGCTGTTCCTTTGAACGAAACAATTGTTGTTCCTTTTGTGCGCCTGCTGTTCCTTTGAATGGAACAATTATTGTTCCTTTTGCGTGACTTTTGTTCCTTTGAATGAAACAATTGTTGTTCCTTTTGCACGCCTACTGTTCCTTTGAACAGAACAATTGTTGTTCCTTTTGCGTGCCTGTTGTTCCTTTGAACGGAACAATTGGTGTTTGTTAAGGTCCTAACCCGCACATAGGTAGATTAATGTATTCGGATGTAATATAGGTCAATATTAATAAGACCTTTCAATAAAATAGAATAAGGCGGATGTAAGAAGACCTAATAGAAGCTTCCGCTTCTAGAAGGATCTTCCTCTAGATGCTTCTTTTTAGTATAAATAGGAGTC
>JASDQU010502085.1:1822-17515 GCA_032191745.1 Picea mariana | reverse complement strand
TTTCATGATATTATTTTGATTGACTTTTCAGTTATTTAGAAGCAAATAGAATAGAAAATGAATAATATACCCTTTAGCGTTGATTGTTGGAGATTAGATTACATAGATTCTAAATATGATTGGAATTGTCTGGTTTTATTGCAGGATTGGTTAAATATTGTCGAACCCAAGATAGTAAGGGGAATATTGAAGATGCGCAAGATATTGGAGGTTGAAGACTTTATGGCACAAAGCAGTTCTAAAGATAAATAAGTTACTCATTGTAATAGTAAAGCAATCCTGAGGATCTCTTGATCCTCAGGATAGATTAATTTACCCAGATTATTGTAACATATAAGGGGTAAATAGATCTTGAAGAAAGGAGAGATTTTGCACTCAAAAATAGAGAATAGAGAATTGCTATGTGTTAGCAGTTTTTGTAAAAATGTTGTACCATCTATGAAATCAATAGAAGCCTCAAGCAGTTTTTCCATTTTTATATACTAAGTTTCAAATAACAGTGCTTCTAAGGACCGAGGGCCCAGTATGAAGGAGCTATTGTTCGATCTATAATTGTATCAGCTCCAATTCTATCTTGTGATTCAATTATCTTTTATAGTAGTTAACAAACACATAAGTGTGTTGATGGTTTCATGTCAATTGCAAGAAATAGGTATTCCCTGAAGTATTGAATGATTGTTGTTCCAATTCCTATTACTGAGATTTGATATGTGAAGGTTCCTCATACATTCACATTTGTTGTTCCTTTCATAAGTTTACATTTGCTGTTCCTTTTACTTAGGTTGCATTTGCCATTCCTTTTACTTAGTTTACATTTGTTGTTCCTTTTCGCTAGAACATAGATGTTGTTCCTTTCAATAGAAATATGATTGCCGTCTCTTTTTAGTTAGATTACGGTGTCTATTCCTTTCCATAGATGGAGTAAATCAACTTTTTCTTTTCAGCAATTCTGATTCATAATGATAGAAATTACTGCAAGTCTTTATCTAGATTCAATTACTGCTCTTAGAATGAATTCAATAGATTAGCTAGTTCCTTTTCCTTTTGCATAGCTTTAGATTTCAATTCTTAGAATCTTTAATGAATGTTTGAGGAACTTGATTGTTGACAAACTCAGATCTTCTTTCACTACATGATTTTAGCCTCTATAATCTATCTGCATAGACTTTGCCAATATTCTTTGAGATAAAAGATGAATCCTCGGGTTGATAAATTAATGTTAAACTAAGGTTGTTTTTAGACATCTTTTGAGCCCAACAATAAGCATGGGTTCTTCAACCATACTTGAAGGATAACTCAACTGTAAAGCATCTTCCCATGAGGGATTTCACCATAAGGGGACCACTTTGGAGTTCATCCATTTGTGCACCTTATCAACCATGATAAGACAATAATGAATCATCTTTACATCAACCAAACTATGCATCATATCAATGACTATGATTCCACTTGTCATTTATCCATTCACAATACGTAAATCAATCAATCAATTAATCAATTCTTTGGCATCAATCTATCACTTGACATTAATTTTTGGCATCAATGACAACATGATCCAACAATCTCCCCCTTTGGCATTGATGGAAATACCAACATTGATGTCAACACCGATCATTGATGTCAACATGTAGACAAGGAATGCTCTACATAAATAGTCATATATAAATGTGACTATCTCTCCCCAACAATAAACATCAATCACATCAATGTGACTATCTCTCCCCCTTTGACATCAATGGAAAAGGGTCACTCTCCCCTTGGGGTTTCTCCCCCTTTGACTATATCTCCCACTGTCTGAATGCCTTTGATATTCCTTTGAATAATCTCTCCCATGTTGAACAAGGGATCTCACTCTGATGTAATGTTGAAGATACATTGCTCATACTCCCCCTAGAATTATGCCTCTGTGCTCTTTCTTCAAATATAGGGCTCTTTCCTAGTATGTATCTGATAAATATCTCCTCCTAGAATCATGGGAAGAAGAATCAATCCCCCTATGGGTATGTCTCCCCCTATATTCTCTGCAATACGAATCAACATGCTACTACTGCAATATGCTTCTACTGCAACTGCCACTGCTCAGCTGGATCATAGAACAACCACTCTTTCTATGATGATCCTTGGACCTGTCCATGAATCAAAACTCGTGCTATACCATGAAACAAAAGATATGCCAATAATGGATAATTATGAATAAAAGATCAACCAAGTTCATCTTGTACAAAATTGTGTGCCCACCATGCACAACATTAATGTACATCAACCATGTACATCAACATCATAGAACGTGCCAAAAGATATCATTCATGGAATGTAGCAACCATATGCCTCTATCAACATGCCAACATATGCATCTACCAATATGCCAACCATGCGCATCCATCAAATTGTCATATCACTCATGATATGTCTCTACCATGAACCAAGTGCCACCATCAACAAATGTCTCATGTACCAAAATATATGTTAATCAAGTAATACCAATGAGGTACTTTTAGCCAAATATTCATCATCTAAACATCAACATGTATCACTACTTGTACCAAGAAAGTATGCCAACCATGCACCAATACCACAACATGATGAATCCTCATACATGTATGCCAAATCCTCCATAAAATATGTGCCAATCAACTGATAGTAGGTGCCTCTACCATTGTACCAATCATGTATCAACTATAGATCAAGCTATGACTCATCAATGGTGTACAACATGATCATCTCATCAACTCACCAACTACATGTCCCAATATGTAGCCCATCCATATGCCAAATGCATGCACCAAGATATCCAACAAGTAAGCTTCCAATAATACATCACAAGATATATCAATGAAACTCAAATATGCACCAGTCATGTACCCCAATAGATCAACTTCAATCCTGCATTCACTACAACAAATACTAAGAATCCAACAATACATGTACTAGTAATATGCTTTAATAGATCAATGACATCTCTAGCTAGCATCATCATGATATATCATATAACCAAGGTGCCACAACTTCACTATCATAACCAGTATTGTTCTTTAACAGAAAATGCCTCAATCCATACTCATGGGTTAGTGCCATGCATCCAAGATAACCTTTCATTATTTGTTATCATCACTTTACATAATCCAATATGTAATAATAAGAACTTGCAACAAACAATGTCATAACCTGCAACAAAGTGTTATACCATCACATCAAGCTGCAACCCATGTGCATAGCCTTTTTCCCAAGGCTTTACCACATATACGCGGCCTGTTGCACAACAACTCACATATGTGCGCGGCCTATTCAAGGTCAGCCTGCATATGTACATGATTGTTACCACTGTCGCCCACGTATGCTTCAATAGATGACACACTTGAGCTTCCCTCAAGGATTTCATTCTATTCTAGTTTCTTAGTCTTCTTCACCCACTTCTGAAGGTGTCCCTACTTCTCATAACTTCAGCTCCAAGATTCCATATTTTCAAAGATGTCTCCCTTCCTTACTTCATTCCTTCTTCTAGTCATGCTATGTGAATTCCTCATCATGGAATTTCTTCTTGTGTTCCAACACTCCCGGGATTTGTGGCCAAATCCACTACAGCTGTAGAATCTCATGGTGTTACAGTGAGCAGCAATGTGTCCTACTTGATCACATCTCCAACACCTTATGGTGTTATGAAACATTCTTTCAATTTTATTTTCATAAGGTCTGCACTCCAAAGCTTTGTGACCATATTCATTACATGAATAACATTTACCATGAAAAATGATTCCATACCTTTTTTTTGGTGTCCATTTTCTTTGAGGTGTAAGGATGGATTCTTGATGTCTCCTCTAGATTTAGCCATAGATCCTTGGTGTAAGTGCATTGTCTCATGCTCTCTTTGATAGGGATTGAGAGTCCACTAAGAATGGTCTTGAGAGCCAATGCATCATTCTTCTTTCCTTCACTTTGAGCTGCAAACTTTGACTTGTTCTTCAAGGAAATTGATCCACCAATGGCTGCCTTCCAAATACCCACTCCCATTTTCTCCAAGTGTACTCTCATCTCTATTATACAAGTAGAATAGTTTTCCTCATCAAGGATTGGAACTTCATCATCCATTTGTGTGTCTATAGATCTCCTCCAAGATTGTTAAGGCTTATGGTGAAGGCCTGCTTTGATACCAATAGTTGGACACACTGACTACATTTAGAGGGGGGGGGTGAACAGTGTAGGGATCGTTTTCCCAAAACTTCCCTCTTACACAAAAATCATTAGTTAGCAATCGCCATTTACTCATTTAATTATTTTTGTCATTTATAACCAGTTAAATGTGAACATATATCAACAACATATGTTAACAATATATCATCAACAAGTCATCACAACAAGGAACACATGGAACACAAGATGTATGTACAATTTTTTTTTATTATGGACTTCAATCTTTGGGTTTATCAACAACAACTGAATAGAGTACAACTCTACAAGAGCACCATCTCTATAATGCAAGACTCGGCTTAAACATTCAGCACCAACTAAGATGAGGCAACAATCCTAAACAGATATCAATCTGCAACAGGTACGCGACCTATCAGTAGTGCATCCTGCGTATGTACACGCCCTAGCTCACTATATCTCGTGTATGCATGCGGTCAGTCTGTACTACAACCTGCGTATCACATCTAATCAACTAGGGTTTTCTTTTCATTACACACTCAGATCTTCTACAACCTTCAATCACATTCTCTTCTGTCATTCACTGTCCCGTCTGACTCATAGCCAGTCACAACACATCCAATATCTCTAACAAATCACTCATGCTTCTCCAACATATAATATGAATGCTACTCAATCATGTATAAACAACAGTATATTATAGAAATCACATCAGTACTGAATCATACGAGTGATGTTCACTCTATCAACCAACACAAACCACATCACATCAGCCATATCAAAAATGCCTCAAGAATCCACCACCCAACAAGCAATAGTATCCATCAAAACAAGAATATAACCATACCAGAGTTTCTATGGTATATCTAAACCCATAGAATGTATATCCGGAACCTGCTTTAGTCTTCAAGAGCTTGTCATCATCTCAAGCACCAATATCCATGACTTCATCAACTGTATGCCCCCTGTCTTCATACAGCCCACGTATGTATGCGCCCTGGCTTACTACATCCCACATATACCTCAGAAACTAGGGTTTCTAAACCTCCAAGACGTTTTCCGTCATGATCTCAGACATGCCCAAAATTTGATGCGTTCATGAGATCCTCCATACTCTCTCTCTCCCGGAATAGATCTTCAATTATTCTCAAGAGATACACCCAAAATATTCATTTCACAAGATACCCTTTCCTCTTATTTATACTCTTCATCTTCTAGGTCACTTAACCCACTTCTAGGTCACTTAACCTATTTTCCTCATTTTAGGGTTAACCACTTTCCATAAATAGAAAGTTTTCCATTACTTTATCATTTAAATATTTATTCTTGACTTTGTCACCTCACTTTATCATTTAAATAATCTTCCTTGACTTTGTCACTCCACTTTATTATTTAAATAATGATTTCTTCTTTTCAATCACTTTGACTTCTTTGACCTATTGGGGCTTCAAGCCAACATATGAGGGTCCTTCATCTTCATATGGCCATAACTCTCAAACCATGAGGAATTATGTGAAATTCCACATACCACCAGAATTGGCATGAAAAACACTATCCATCTAGGATAGTTGAACCAACAATTTCACTGATCTTCATCTCATTATTCCACATATAAGCATGGGTTCTCCAACCATACTTCAAGGATAAATCAACCGTAAAGCGTCTTCCTGTGAGGGATTTCACCATAAGGGGACCACTTTGGAGTTCATCCATTTGTGCACCTTATCAACCATGATAAGACAATAATGACTCATCTTTACATCAACCCAACTATGCATCATATCAATGACTATGATTCCACTTGTCATCTATCCATTCACAATACATCAATCAATCAATCAATTAATCAATCCTTTGATATCAATCTATCACTTGACATCAATCAATCACTTGACATCAATCTTTGGCATCAATGACAACATAATCCAACAAAATCAACTACAGACAAAATTGTCCCTGATGGAAACACTTCACGAGATTGTTTGAATTGTAGGAATTGCCATTGAGCTCTATGTGAATGCTTGGTGTATTTATAAATTTCTTCCTCAAACTTATTTAAAAAATATATCACACATATTTTATCTACTTTCAAATCAATCCCTTTGGAAATAACATTTGAAGAATGTGGAGTCGTGTTGTTGATATAATCATATCTCTTCCAATTGACTGTTATATTAGAAAATGATTGATCATTCATATCAATAGGATACTTTGGGTGAAACAAACTTATATTTCCACAACGATCACATTTCTTTCCACCAACACATTTTTTTTTGTAAAATAATTTATCACCTTCTCTTTCACATAGAATTTCAGATATAAAAGCACGAAATGTGGAAGGAGGAGATGAACTTGGCCATAAAGTTTTACCAAAATCAAGAAAAGTGTTGTAATACAACTCAAATTCCACATGATAATGACAACAACAAGTTTCACGAATAGTGATGGGTCTAACAAACCATGGTTTTTGTTGCACAAATGTATCGATGGAAACTTTAACTTCTTTGTGCTCTTCTTTGAACTTATTGAACAATTTTATTTGTGTCATTGGTAGTATATGTTTTGGATGTTCTTCATATTGTTTTCATGATATTCTTCACCACGACACATCCCTTGTATGTGGTGAAACACAATATTTTGTCAACCAACAATTATGGGTCAATTCTTTAACAATTTCTGCAAGTCTATCTTTGTAGGGTTGTTTAGAAATCATGTCCAACATGCTAGTTCATCATTTGCATCTATTTTCAATCGAAATTTTCTACGTTTGTACAATGTTTTTCTTGACGTTCCCATCATTTTTTTCCATGTTTCATGTCAAAAGATCTTTTATATTGCTAGATGAAAGAACTATTGTTTGTATCTCTCTACATGCAACATTGACATATTTTTTTCGAGATTTTCCGAAAGCTTTTAATACACTAAATATATTGTCAAAGACATTCTGTTTCACCTTTGTATTTTTTGTCGACTTTTGAATACCTAATAATGATGCATCTTCTTTTAACTTTATTGACTTTATTAGACAGAGTAAAATTTGATCTTCTACTGTTACTAATTCATCTTTGAAAAAAGTATTATACATATTCTTAGGTCGATATCTTATATAATTCTTAGCTTCTTTCTTCCCAAATTTGTCAGTATCAACATTTCCTAATATTTCATCATCAATGTTGATAGATTCTCATTCATATTTCAATTTAAAGTTTATATTAAAAAACAAAACCCGAACATAAATTCACTAAACTATATACAAGCGTTCATCTTGTATTATCTAAATTTATGTACATACCTATAGGTGATTCGTCTTCTGCTTCAATTTCGGTTTCAACGTCTTCATCGACATTATGAGACAAATCTATTTATGTTTTTTGAAAAACATCAAATCATAATTAAAATCAATTATATTAAACAATATTTTAAATTTGAATTCTATACTTTTAATATAGAAAATATGTGCATGCATACCTGGTTGGACTTCTTCTTGTTGAAAATCTCTATTTACATTATCATTGTTTCTTTCTTGAATATTTGCACATTCTCGTTTATTTCTCCAATAATGCTCTTTCCTTTGATCGTTATGGTGAGTTTCATATTGAGTGTGATCAAATTTTCTCTTGCACAAACTTTTGTTTTCCATGAGTATAGTTATCTGTAAAAGTTATGTTCAACAAAGACTTCACCTTGAAAAAATTCTCAACATTTATTTTTCAACATATAAATTGTTATTCCAATAAAAACTTGAAAACACATCAATTAACTTCATCAACAAAAATGAAAAAGATGATTCGAAACTTTGTTTAGGTGCTCTAGAAAACCATGAAACAAGCGATGAATTGTGTTAAATGTGTTCGGCCGAAAGCGTATTTATACAATTTGGTATGAAATGAAACGATATGATGTGTCTTTTCATTTTTTTCGACTGAGGGAATTCACTCAACCATATTTTGGCCAAAAAAAGGCTTTCTCGGCTGAAAAGCTTGGAAGTTGTTTAATTTTGACGAATTCCCTTAGAATTTAGTTTTTTGACCGAAAGAATATTGTTTCGGCCGAAAAAGTCTTTTGGTCCAAAGCTAGAAATTGGGGTTGTATCCAGAAACCAGAGAATTCCCCCAAGATTACTTGAACTTTGGAGGTTGCGGACTCCTGCAAATACTCAGAATTTGGTTTTGAAAATGACACCAGCATTTGCAAAATTGAATCTACTTTCAATTCCTATAATTTGTTTTCATTTTCATTATTTTTATCTATTTTTATTAAATTTAAAAAAAAAATCATTGCATAATATTTTCAGCAGACATTATGATTCAGTGAAATGAAATATCCGTATCTCTTAAAATACACAGTGAAAAAATTAGAAAAATTTATATTCATAATCCTTAAATTGTTCTTTTCAAAAGGGTATTTTTAGATTTTACTTTTAAGTAAAAATTAAGATAGATACAAGGTGGGGGGAAACATGTGTTTAAAATATGCAACGTTTTCAACTTGGTCAACTTAAAAAAATTCTAGAAATTATAATATTCATCCATTAGATTCAAAATTATAGTCGTAATAAAACAGATTCTTTGTAGATTGTTGCAGTATATTTCATTTGTTAAAAACAAAAGTTTAATAATAGATACATTGTTGGGGGAAAAATAACTCATTATCATTCATTTCATGTTTAAGGAACATATTGTTAAACAATTGTCAAATTAACAAATCAAATCTTAATAAAAAAAAATAGAAAAATAGTCATTGGAAAGATAACAAAATTCTTTACAAGTTTTGTTTTTACTGTAAAATGAAATTATAAATAAAAAAAATAGTTTTTTTATGCCGGAAATTGAAGAACTTGTGAAAATATAGTTTTTTTTCTCATAAAACAAGAAAAATAGACACCCATCTTCATGATTTTACCCCATACTAAACTTTATAATGTTGAACAAGAATGATTCTTTTTGTTATTCTTGTGGGACATTATAAAATTTATAAATGATTCTATTTTTGTTGCAAGAGAAAAACATCTTTGAATGTCATTATTGCTTTCAAAACTTGATCCTAAAATCAATGAAGGAGATTTGGAACAGTCACATTAAAGGGCGTGTGTGCTTGACAGGCCTATTACATGGAAGAGATAGATAGATTCATAGTTTTAAGTTTATTTGTAACCTATTTTAGTGTGTTCAACCCAAGTAACTTGGTGATTGATGAAACAACATATTTGGCCTTAGGAAATCAACATCAACTAAAAACATTTTGATTTGAAGTTAGAAATTGTAGGCTGAAATAAGGGTGCTGCAACTCCAGGCGTGCTGCAAATCCACCTTGATGCAACTTCATTTCAATGTATGGATCATGCCATGCTACAAGTCTAGGTATGCTACAATTCCACATTGTTTCAACTATGGATTAATTGGGTTGGTTTTTATTGATTTCAACCCTTGAAGCAAGTCTGGTAGAAAATTCTAGTAGCCCCAATAGTGTGGTTAAGGAACCCAATTTTGATTGAGGAATAATGTAATGAAGATCAATGAATTTTCAAGTGAGACTATTCTAGATGGATAGTACATGTCGTGTCATTTTCGCTCATATGTTATACGTCACGTAGTTCCTCATGATTCATGAGATATGGATTAGTAAAGTTGGAGAACCCTCATGAGTTATCTAGAAGCCACTAGAAGGTCAAATAAGTCAATTTATTCTAGAGCCTCCTAGAAGAAGTTTACTAGTCAAAGTGGTTGTAACTAGGAGTTAATCACGAGTTAAGTTGTTTTTATAGTCCAAATTCCATATATGTGCATACAAGACATTGGCCCATCCATTTGCATACTTTTCCAAAAATATTGCTGAGGCTTCCTTCTAAAAACCCTTTTTTGGATAGTGTATGCACCCTGCTGCACTAATAGTCTACATACACATGCGTGTTGCATGCTATTTAGATCGCATACACACATGTGTTGCATGCTAGTTAGCTTGCTATTACCTCCAATAGTTGAAAAAAATATACAATTGTGCAGAATTCAGCGGAGTTTATGGGCTATGGAGGGTTTCCTAACAATTTTACCCCTTGTAGCTTGTCCTCAAACCGAATAACCATATTTTTCTCATATAAAAATATGTCTTGGGGATTCATTTATGAACATGAACAAGAGAATAAGAAAACTCTACCAAAATCCCTTCCCTTTCTTTGCCCAAGATTTGCATCTCATTATGAGTTTTAGTCTCAGATTTCCCCTCAATCCTTTCTCCTTATGCAACCCTTCCTCTTTCCCTTCATGCTATGTTGGTTGTGAGAAGATAATGTGGGATTGATGCACTTGGAGCCATGACAAAGGAGCCCAGACTTGGTTCGTAGAGCGGTTTCCAGAAAAGGTTGTAACTTTTTTTTTTATCTTGAATTTAAGTAAAAGAGATTATCCTTGTCCCAAACCTATGTTTACATGTTCTTCTTAATTTGAGCATTGATAGCTATGTTTAGAATTTTAAAGTGATTATTAGAGATTGTATATGTTATTGCATTGTATTCCTAACCCCTTGTAGGTAATATTTGGGAGGAGATCTGTGATCTAGGAGGCAGAAACAAGCAAAAGAGGTCTACACCAACCGCAAGGATTGAAGGTGTAGTCATTAACCCTCTCTTTCCTCTTTCTCTCATCACTTAGCCTAGATGGTTTTGGGGTAGACTAAAGGTAGACTAGTATTTTGAGAGAGTTATCACTCTTCCTATTCCTTAGACCCAGTTTAGGGGGATTTTCCCCATAGAATAATTGGTGACTCTATTGAGGAGTCTCTCTAGGGTCTTAGTGGGAGATTTTGGTTTGATTTGATTTTTTCGGTTTCATTTTTTAGTTTTCCAACTTTACTGAGTTAGTTATGGTCTTTGGTCACCTTCCAAGTGCCTACCATCCTTCCCTCCCGAGTTGGCTATCCAAACCTTTTGATTTTTTGAAAGTTTGATGAGGTGTATGCGCCATGTCCTATGTATAACACATGTACATACATAGTCTGCATCTTTCATACATATGTAGGCTGCTCGTGCACAACACACATCTCTGTGTTTTGGAAGTGTTTTTAAAAGTCTTTTTATTTCCTGGCAAGAAGCTCTATGCTTCTTAGGACTTCTTGAACTCTCCAGGGTCTTTGTTAATTATGTTTGGTTGGGTTAAAGATCATGTTTATCTTGCATGTTGAAAATAATCCTTTCTATTTATTTATTTTCTTTTGTTTTCTTTGAAGGTTTAGGGTGAACTTATACGCATTAGATCCTCCTATGGATTCCAGTGAATCCCTGCGTTCAAGAAGTCGTTTAGGGTTTGTGTTAGTCTTGGTTTTATTTTCCCTTTACCTTGTTTGTGCTTTGAAAAACGAAAAAATACCATTTACTTGTGATTTTCTTTTCTAAGCATTCAAAAAATAAAAACAATTGTTGCATTTAGTTATGCATTTTTGTTTGGTAGTTGTAGCATAGGTTGTTTATTACAAAATAAAAGAGTTCCATTTCCAAAGTTCCTTATTTTCTATTTCCTTGAAAGTTTAGTAGTTTGCATTTGCATTGTAAAACGAAAAGCACATTCTAGGAAACCTTTTTTCATTTTGGGATATTGGACTATACTTCGAAAAGTTTGCATTTCCAAAGATTAAAAGCCATTTTTCAATTGTAGAACCTAGTTTTCTTTTGCACAAATTCTCTAAAGATTTTATTTCTTCTCTTTCGTCTCTTGAAAACACCATAAGTTGCATGTCTGTACCATTCTAAGTAAATCAAGCCACTTAAAATAAATGATTAACAATTAAAATCAACTAGATTTTTTTTTGTAGGGTTCACCAAGCAGTCTTGGCTCTAGGGCCTTGAAATAGGTGTGGAGAGGAAACTCTTCAAGGCTGCTTAAACAAATGTAAGAGTCTGTGATAGGGAGTGTCAGAGTCCAGTTTTGTAAGAGTCAGCTGGGACCCCCCTCTAACACAGGGGATAAACATGAGGTCGTTTGAGGAAAGGTAGAGGAGATAACCCCTCCAAAGCTAGATCGAGTGTAGCAGGGATCATATATTGAGGGTCGTTCTTAGGATTTACATTGATCACATTTGAACACAGAGCTTCATGGACCTTGAATCTATTCGAGATCCTCAATTTTATTCCGTACCATTTTACTATGGTACCCTTGAAAGGATTCAGACTTTGTTATCCTGCTCATCACGATTAGCCCAACTATCGAATTTACCCGCTTGGTGACTAACTGCGAGTTGACAACCTAGTTTCCTATTTTTAGGGACTTACACGAATGATTGTGGGGGTATAACGCGATACCTAGGGAAGAAATTGTATCACACTTTGTAGAGTATAAGTAAAGGGTGTTTCCATGTTCGAGTTACACTTTCACCGGTAAGTTTCTTTGGTGTCGATTGGTCTAACTATTCTTCTTTCCAGTCAGTTGTTTGATTCATTTTCCATTAGGAACTTTTTAGTGTGTGATTTTTGTTTCGTGCTATCTCAACCTTAGAGTTTTGGTTGATCATTTCACAAGGTAGAATATCAACAACTCCTCCATTCACGTAGGATTCAATGTTTGCCATTGGTTACTTTGGAGCCACCTCTACCACCACTGAGGCGCATGCTAGATCAAGAGGGTTCATTTGAAGTGACTGGGCCACAAGAAATTGTACCCGAGTCGAATCCTAGAGAAGACTTTATTGCATCAGAGGATTCCACCATTTCGGACCTCGAATATGAAGGATTCAGGCCTATAAACCCTCTGATCAATAACTTATTAGTGCCTCTTCTTATTCAGATAGTCCCTCTTGAGGTGACTTCACCTAAATGTCAATTTGTTAGACGAGTGATGATGGAAGCAACTAGTGCTACCTATTTTGGCAGTCCTCATACTCCCATCTTGGTTGCTCCAGGAGGGTTTGTCATGCCTCCTCCCCCACCTCCACCTATCAAGACTACAAATCTCCAGACACCCACAACTTAGGGCAGTGGCACAATCCCTTGAACGATTATGACCATTTTTCCCTCTATCCAGACCATGTTTGGTGCTCCCTTTTTGTATGGGATGTCAGGTTTTGAATCTAGTTCGATCCTAACCTACTCTACTATATAGACAATTGGTATGGGGGTAGGGAGCTCTAATTCTCCCTTACAAGGATCTGTCACGGGAACCACTACCACGTTTAACGCTATCCCTTGCGGTGGGGGTCATATCCCTCCTCCGTCCCCTTCTCTTGGAGGCACTTTTTAGCAGCTGATTGGTCTTAACACCAGCTCTAGTTTGTTCAGTGGGGGGAGTCTTATACCTTAATCCTACATGGCTCTGGTAGGGTATATTCCTTTTTCTTTGTTCGATGCATTTGGAAATAACGCTTTCTCATCATCTTCTTTCTCGACAGTGGGAAACCCCACTTTTAGTCAACCAAACCCTATGCAAGGCTTCATTCCTTCATAGGGAGTGATGACATCAGTTTACTCCTCATAAGATCTTGGAATCCATGGCAAAGATTTTTTCCTTCTCCAGGGATGTCGATCGGGGGAAATCCCTCCCACACTCGGTGTAACGCTGAGCAAGGTTCAGTACCTATGCCAGTAGGGTCGACTGGGGGCATCCCTAACCAAGGTCCTTGGAACACCATACAAAGAGAAATCTTTACACAAGGCATGTCATCCAACTATGAGAATCAACAGGTGATGCAGAATCAAGCGCAAACTCCTTTTACTAGCCAGGGCCACCATGGTTTCTACCAAAACATTGGCTAGCAGGAAAAAATTTCCTGGCAACTCTACATTGGCCATACTTGTCAAGATGGTTGAATGACCCGATTTGCCATGATCCATGTTTCTCCCCCATGCCAACTAAGTTTCCCTCATACATCGCTAAGTTTGAAGGAAAGCCTGGTGAGGATCCAGGTGATCATGTTATGACATTTCATTTATGTTGCTCATCGAACTCATTAAAGGATGATTCCATTCAGTTGTGTTTGTTTCAACGCACTCTTATAGGGGGTGTAGTGAAATGGTATATCGAGCTCGATATCTCAAAGTACTATTACTTTAACAACCTAGCTATGGTTTTCTTAAACCATTTCCAGTTACCGATAAGATACGATGCCGACACTGAGTTGCTGGCCAACTTTGAGCAAACAAAATCCATCCATATCTTAGATCACATCTAAGAATGGGATCGCCAAAAGAGCTTGATCACAGTTAAGGCCCCTCCCATATTTTTTCATGATTGGTTCCTAAAGTCCTTGGTGCCTTGTGTATCTAAAGAAGTCGCAGCATCTAGGGTTTTTTCCAAAGAAGAGGTTATCATGAGAGCCCAACAACTGGAGTTGATTTGCTCTCAATCTAATATGTTGTATGAGATCCTGCTCGATGCACCATGGTCAAATTTCAACAAGACCAAACATAAATTTGGGCATCACACTGATGGCATAGTAGGCTCAGCATAGAGAAAGCCCACGGATCAGTTGACTAATCAGTTACGACAGTTATAGATTCAACATATAGTGTCCAACCAAACTTCTAGTTCAACTACCCCCGTAACTAAAACATCAGATGTACATAATGTGAAATCGACGAATCCCAAGGGTAACCAAAAATCTGAGGGAAAGAGGAAATATAAAAACAATAAGGGTTAGGGGGATAAGAAGGATGTGAATAATGATGGCGAGGGAAGAAATGAAAAGAGGAAGTTGAAGTTTCTGTGTAATATTTTCACAGATGACCACTTGACTCACCAATGCCCTCGGCTTGAGGAAGCCCAAAATTTATTGGCACAACAACAACCTATCATGTTAACGAACCATTTTTCTCAAGGTAAAAATATGTCTCAAGATTACTCATCCACAAACGTGCCTGGGGGAAATCAGATAGCCCCCGCACCTAATACTAACAACAAAGACACAAAATTTTATATGATGAATTCTGATGCTCATCTGCAAACCATGGATCATAATTATGAAATGCCATAATTTGTTGAGAAGGGAAAAGAAGCCTCCAACCCAGTGCCTACTCTTCAAATTGAGAATCCCATGGGAGAAACTATGACTTTCATCCCTAAAGGTGTGTTTAAAAAGGATTATCACAACTTGAATGCAAGGGTTGCTTAGAATTACTGCGTCGTGGAGGATCTTGATCAAAATCTGGATCAGGGATCAAATTTTGCTCAAATTTCAAAGTGCTCGGAATGTGACGAAAATAGTGCCATTGTGTTCGTCTCGTCTTCCTGATTCCGACGGTATATTTACTTTGTCAAATGGACTCCGTATGGAGAATATATCGCGATCTGTTCGCCAAGCCAAACAGGAATTTTTTTTGATGCTAACTGTACCAGTCTGTACGGTCTGACGTGGCAAGACCGTACGACCATACAGTGGTGACATGGAAGATATTGATTGGTTGGCAATTGTCGAATCTGGGAGTGACACGTGTCAGTTGGATGGCAAATGGTATGAGGACACGTGGCCCAATCCATGGGCACCACGTGTCAATCATTGTTTGGTTTATATGGTCATGTAAAATTTATGGTGGAGTCCGTGGGGTTCGACCCCCGAACCTCCCACAATGCA
>JASDQU010502084.1:237609-252361 GCA_032191745.1 Picea mariana | reverse complement strand
GTATGTATCAAATTTTTTGACTGCAAAACGTGTAAAATGGAATAGAGCATGATGGGGCAGTTCAGCGACCGGTTTGTATATTTGTGGAATTTCGGGAAAGTGGCTAAGTATGGAATAGGGAAACAGTCGGTCGGGCTTGTTTTCATAATCGAGAGTTGAATATTTCGTGAACGGACCAACCCGACGACGCGCAAATGACATTCCATGATGTTTGAAATTAACAGTCGGAAGGGATAATATAACCATCTGAAAATTTTGGTTTTATGTGTATTAATGGGAAATTTCCTCAAATCTTGGTTTAGCATTAACGGTTTCTAATTGCATACCTAAAAACAAGATCTTATATATAATTGGTAAATGCTAATTGCAAAAGGGTGTGGGCATAGGAAACAATGATTAGAAATTGGATATTTCTTGAACCCACCAAACCGACGATCCACGAAAGAAATTCAAAGAAATGGCAAAGTATGGAAAGCAGACAGACGAGCTTCAAAATGGGGTGACAATAGTTTCACAGAAGACGTGACGACCCAATGGTTAAATTGTATGTCTCGGAATTTTTTAGTGCAAAATGTGTACCACGGAAGAGGGCATGATAGGTAGACTGTAATACAGAAGACGGTATGATATGAGCTCGATTGTAAATTTGTATATCGCGGAAGTCACAGTATTGTTCGCAGGTCATTAAACAATAGAAGTCCAATCTAAAGCCCGCCTATCGGGAATCCGCGGTCGGAGAAGTGACTAGGTATGGAATGGAGAAGCGGTCGGTCGATGTCACGATATAAGAGCATGAGTGCAAATGTGAACCCGCAAGTTCACTTACCCGCACAACCAGACATTTTCGAAAAAAAAAATAAGTGACGAGAAAGATAAAGTTCAAGGAAAAGAGAAATGTATATTTGTCCAAGCATAGAAGACGAAAAAGAAGGGCTAATATATTCACATCTGTAACAGATATCCCATTTCCTGCCAAGATATATACTTGGAAAGAAGCGCGAAGGTGGCGGGCACAGAAAACAATGACTAGGAATACGATCCACGAGTTTACTTGCTTCTTGGTTGTATGCTTCATCTGTCAATTTGTATATCACGGAACTCTGAGTGTTGTTTGCAAGAAACAAAACAATAGAATTGCATTTTTTTAGCCAGCGTGCCCGCAAGTCTGCCTGTCAAATTGTATAGTGTGGAATTATGGGTGTTGTTTGTAGGACACGGAACTATAGAGGACATGCCTTGCCCTTTACTATAACCTATGTGACGCAAATATAGTATGTGGCTCATTTTAGCACTTTTCCATCTATAAACAATCACAATCTTGAGCCCGCTAGACCTGGAGTTTGTCTGTCAATTTGTATATCGCGGAACTTCAAATGTTGTTTGGAGGTCACAGAACAATAAAAGTCCAATGTTGAGCCAGCCAATGCGTAAGTCCTCCTATCAATTTGTATATCGCAGAACTCTGGGTGATACTTGTAGGACATAGAACAATAGAAGCCCAATTTAGACAAAGGGGAAGCGCTCGGTCCAAACGCGTGAATCCGCCAACTCGCACAGCAAGGCATTCTCAGAAAAAAAATGATTAGTAACTAGAAAGAGAAACTACAGGGGATAAAAGAGTGGGAAAATAGAAAGGCGGAGGGAAATTTTCATAAGCACGAATTGGTTTCAAACAAGCCCCATTGTTGCAAAACCATCATTTCTACTAATTGTCAGCAAATGCTTTATTGAAGATTAGACTTTATTGCAACTTGTGGGTGCAAGTGTGTTCTTGATACATTCTTCCATGACTGTAACATATTAACTTAAGTATTAAAATTCTTGCATTATGGGATTTTAGCATTAAATCTTTATAATTGCATGTCTAGAAACAAGAATGATGATTTTGCTGCAACATTGTGATTTGGTATTGCTATGTTCTATCTGCATTGCAAATAGAATTGAACATTGGTTTGAAACTTTGTGTAATCCATTTTTTGTTTGCATAAAAGCCTTTTGGAATGACATAGTACATTGTCATATAATTTTTAGATGCTCCATCTTAGAACAAATTACCTAATCAAATACAATATCGAATAACTACCAGACCATTGAACCATGCCAATGAGAAGAGCCATTAAATCCAAAAAAGAAACAACAACGAAGACTCCAAGGAATTTTTTTTTAATAGAAAATCCATTTGAAAAAAAAAAAAACACCGAGTATTGTACATATATAATTACAAATTGGTCCTAGTTCTTTGGGCCAAAACATTGAACGCATCTGCCACAAACACAGTCACGGGATCTGCAGTATGCAGGAGCCATCTATATTCTCTTCAACATGCATACAAAACTGATTACCATGCCTTTTTTTTTAGGAAATTCTTGCATTTTTCTCCTCGATGGATCATTCTGTGGTAAAATTGATAGTTCTCAGAATCTTCCCTTGAGGAAGAAAACCAAAAAAATTGTAGAGAAAATCAAATAGCCCTTAACTGAAAGTTAGGCCACACCAAGAAACCGACTCTCCACAGTCGTAAAAACTTCAGGGACACAGACTGCACGTGCAATTGCAGAGGCCCAAATTAGTCCATTCTGGGTGGAAGGAGATGACTAGTAGAAATATGCCTTGCACCAGTGGGAGTTATGGTCCTCATCCCCAAAGATGTTAATTGTATATCCAGGGAATAGGATAGTAGTCCCGCAATTGAATATTTTTTTGGCTTGAAATATATCTCTGGGAGTATCAACATATCATTTCATTAATGTGAAAGTCTTCCACCCAAAACATACTAATTTGGACCTCTGGAATTCCTAATTTCGAGTTGCAAAGAGGCTATTGCGTTCAGTGTCAGTTTCTTTTCTAAAACTGCTTCTTTTAGTGTTGTCAGGACCGCCATCACTAACCTGGGAAGTTCCACCTATTATGGTTTATTTCAATTTGGGCGCAGGAGTGGGAACAACCTCTGCATTGCCATCATCCATTGTCGTATCATTTCCCATCAGATCATCTTCTTTTGGCTCGGAATCCATGGCATAAACCTCTGTGCCAGCCATCAATGCAACTGGGTAGGTTCTCTGAGCAGGTAGGGTTGCCTTGGAATTCTTTGTCTTGAAATATATCTCTCGGTGTACCAAGGGAACATTTCATTTTTTTCTCCTAGGCGGAGGGAGATGAGTAGTAAAAATATTCCTTGGAATACTGGAACCTCTGCCCATCATGCCTGAATGTGTTTAATGTATCTGGACATAACTACTACCACAAGTTAACGAGAATTTCTATTTTCTCCAGACGATGTCTGAAATGAAAATTGGGGAGGAATAATATAACTCTCCGCAAATCCTGGTTTAATGCGTATCAATGGAAGATCTCTTCGAGCCTTTCATTGATCAATGAAAATATCTAGGGTTCATGCATAATGAGTCGTTACCATCAAATCTCACTAATTGCATATTTAGAAAAAAGTGTGAAGGTGGCAATGGCGGCAAAGAGAGATTAAGAATTAGAGATTTCTTAAAGGCGCCAACCAGCCGATGCACGAAAGAGATTGCATCATGTTTGAAATGAATACTTGGAAAGGATAACAATATTCTCTTCAAATATTGGTTTAATTCGTAGTAATGACAAATCTTCTCTGGCCTTCTATACATTAATGACAATCTTAATGGTTCCTGCAGGATGAATTACTAGCATTAAAGCTTAATAATTGCATATCTAGAAATAAGTACAAAGGTATTGGTGATGACGAAGAGCGACCATGAATTGTATATAAAAGAATGAGACATATGGAAAAGGACCAAGTAAACAGAAAGAGAAAGCATATGAGATGAAGGGGAATTTGTTTGCTAATTTGTAAATCATGTAAGTCCAGGTGCTATTTGCAGGAGACGAAAAAATGGAAACGCAATGTTGAACCCGCCTATGTGGGAACCCGCGATTCAAAAAAAAAATTCAATATGAAAAGGGGAAGCGACTAGTTGGGATGGTGATATAAAAGTAACAATGGAAATCTGAAGACGTGAATCCGCCAAATCTCGCACCTAGACATTTTACGAAAAATAAGTAAAGAAAGGGAAAGCAAAGGGCAAAAGAGAAAGCGAATGGCAATTTTTGGAAGTGAGAATTGTTGTAAGAAAACACCATTGATGGTCTTAACATTAACTATGGAGTGCATTAAACATGTTAACAGGTTCTTCAATCAATGAATAGATACAACGAGTGATGTTTATAGTTTCCAGGTGTTAGCACAAGATTGGTTAAGGTGCCTATATGGATTTTGAGTTTTTGCTAAGTGCTAGCTTCACCTAGTGGTAAAAGGCACTACCTATGGTACGGTCAAGACACCTAAGTAAAATGGTTTTGTCATCATGAAAGAACACACACTGCTCTATACATATTCAATATTGAAAGGCGTTGTGTTTTGGCAATGCTACCCAAACCTGTATGCAGAAGCAGCACAAGTAGCGCTACGTAAAGGCGTTGCATAATATTTCACGGAAGACAAAAGCTACATACAGGTGCAACATAGTCGGGTGCTACCTACAGGCGCTACATAATATTCTGGCAGAAAATGAATTGCGCAGAGTTATTTTACTAGTTTTGAGTCATTAACTTAAAACTTTGATTGTGAGCAATTGAGAAGGTATTTTTGAAAACTAGAGGAGGTTTTTGTTCATAACATTCCAAATAACAAAAAATTATCTTAGTTTTTCAAAATGTTCTATGTTTTGAGATATATTGGATATAGAAGTGGTGCTACCCACTCTTCACAACGACGCTACATAATTTCCTGTAGCGGTCACGGATTTTGATATTTGCCTTGTTGGGAGGTTGCCACCTGTCAAGGAGGATTCAAATGACTTCTCAAGGATAAGTTAGATGTCAAGGAACACCTACACCTAAGATTTAGCTCCAACAAAGGCTTCATGCAATGAGGTGGAGACATTTTATTAATGACTTCCAACAAATTCCTGAAAATTAGCAGTTTGTTGGATTTTTGTCTCTTTGATTGTTGCCACCTATCTCCAAGGCTTAGAATCCAATGGAGGAGATGGGATTCAATCTCCTTAGTTCATTTGGATTCTATTGTCTATTTAAAGAAGGTGAGATCTCTTGAAGAGAGGGGGAAAAGAGACCTGAGAGGTCTAGGTAAAATTTCAAGATCCGTGAGCGAGCTAGATAGGCATGAAAATTCTCTGATTTTTAAGTTGCAAACCTGTGTTTCTTTTTTATGTAATAGACCTCAGCTAACAATGAAGTTATGTATCAGTTTATTTTCTCTTTTCTGTGTAAATCATTTTTCCATCTTTCATATTATTGGATATGTGTTGCTGCTATAGGTTATATGTCTGCAATTTCTGTGCTAAGAGGGTTATTGTATAGGATATGCTCTATCCCTTGCCACAAGCTTATCTGAGTTTTGATTCGTTCTTAGAAAGGATTTCTGAAAACTGAGTTTTTCCTCTTGTTGTTACATGCATTGAAGATCTGTATGCTCTTTGATTATTTTCATTTTTGTTTTTCTTATTTCTTCTTTTCATCTCTTTATAATCATTTTAACTGATCTTAGCTGTGTTAACCTGATTTGTTGCACATAGAATATTAGTTCAGGATTACAGCTTCTTTTCATGGACTCCATGCCCAATGGCTTCATTGCCTTCTTGAATAATTTAACCACTCTCATAATTTCTTAAAACCCAAGTTATCCAATCAAACATTTTTATTCATGATGTGCTAGGCTTGCACTTGAGCAGTCCAAGAGAAACTTCTAGTGCTAACACCAGGATCTGTTTGTACAAGAGAAGCGTCGGAAAGTTACAAGAAAATCAATTTTTTGGATGTTTAAGTAAAGTTTTTGTACTGTTAGCTTCACCGCAAGTATAACAACGATAAATTTGAACTTTAATGTCCTCTCGTTCATATGATTGTTCCATTAGACTTCGCATATCATATATTCTTTTATTTCAATTTGTTTGTTAATTTGTAGATAGCGAAATTCCGGGTGTTGTTTGCAGGTGGTGAAACAATGGAAACACAATATTGAAACCGCCTATCCCATAACTCGCCTATTCGGAAAACTGTGAACCAAAAAGTTTGTAAAGTATGAAATGGGGAAGTGATCGGTCAAGCCGGTGATATAAAAGTGAGTGGAAATCTGAACATGTGTATCCGCCAACTTCCGCACCTATAAATTTTTCGAAAAACGAGTAATACATACTAAATATGTACTTCTATAGATTATGGACATGAGATTTTATAGAGCATGTACATGTAAGGATCCCGCATTCCATAGTTAGGCACTTTTTGGATTGCGGGTTCTCGGGCTGGTGGGCTCAAAATTGGGCTTCTATTGTTCCGTGCCCTTCAAATAGCACCCAGAATTCCACGATATACAAATTGACAAGCGGACTCGCAGGTTGGTTGGCTTAGCATTGCACTTCTATTGTTCTGTGTCCTCCAAACAGCACTCAAAGTTCCGCGATATAGAAATTGACAAATGGACTCCAGGCCTGGCGGGCTCAAGATTGTGATTGTTTACGGATGGTGATCCCTATCAACAATCTAACATTATCTAAAAACATTATTTTCAATACTAAATTATTAATATTAAATATTGATATTGTACAATTTAATTAGACAAAAAAGTTTGTACAATATGAAACGGGGAAGCGGTCGGTCGGGTTGGTGATATGAAAGAAATTGAAACCTGAAGACGTGAATTCACCAACTTTCGCACCTAGAAACTTTCCGAAAAATGAGTAATACTTACTAAATATGTACTTTTATAAAATATGGATGAGAGATTTTATAGAGAATGTACGGATCCCGCATTCCATACTTAGCCACCTTTTGGATCGCGGGTTTTCGGGCTGGCGGGCTCAAAATTGGGCCTTTATTGCTCTGTGTCCTACAAATAGCACCCAGAGTTCTGCCATATACAAATTGAATAGTGGACTTGTGGGCTAGCTGGCTCAACATTGCACTTCTATTGTTCTGTGTCCTCCAAACAACACTCAGACTTCCGCGATATATAAATTGACATACGAACTCCAGGGCTGGTGGGCTCAAGATTGCGATTGTTTACGGATGCTGATCCCTATCAACTATCTAACATTATCTAAAAACATTATTTTCAATACAAAATTATTAATATTAAATATTGATATTGTACAATTTAATTACATAAAATTATTAAAGGATGTTAAATATCTTATTTAAAAGAAAAACACAATCCAAAAATTTTGTACAATATGAAACGGGGAAGCGGTCAGTCGGGCTGGCGATATAAAAGTAAGTGGAAATCTAAACATGTGTATCTGCCAGCTTCTGCACCTAGAAATTTTTCGATAAACGAGTAATACATACTAAATATGTACTTTTACAAAGTATGGACATGATATTTTATAGAGCATGTACGGATCCCTCATTCCATACTTAGCTACTTTTTTGGATCGCAGGTTCTCGGGATGGTGGGATGAAAATTGAGCCTCTATTGTTCTGTTTCCTACAAATAGCACACAGAGTTCCACGATATACAAATTGACAGGTGGACTTGCGATCTGGCTAGCTCAACATTGCACTTCTATTGTTTTGTGTCCTCCAAACAACACTCGGAGTTCCGCGTTATACAAATTGACAGACGAACTCCAGGATTGGTGGGCTCAATATTGTGATTGTTTACAGATGGACATCCAGATCAACTATGTAACATTATCTAGAAACATTATTTTCAAATACTAAACTATTAATATTAAATATTGATATTTGTACGGATCCTGCATTCCATACTTATCCACCTTTTGGATCGTGGGTTCTCAACCTAGCAGGCTCAAAATTGGGCCTCTATTGCTCTGTGTCCTACAAATAGCACCCAGAGTTCCGCAATATACAAATTGACAGGCAGACTTTTCGGTTGGCTGGCTCAACATTGCACTTCTATTGTTTTGTGTCCTCCAAATAGCACTCGAAGTTCCACGATATACAAATTGACAAACGGACTCCAGGGCTGGCAAGGTCAAGATTGTGATTGTTTACGGATAGTGATCCCTATAAACTATCAAACATTATCTAAAAAAATTATTTTCAATACTAAATTATTAATATTAAATATTGATACTGTACAATTTAATTACATAAAATTACTGAAGGATTTTAAATATCTTATTTAAAATAAAAACTCGCATATTTGGAAAATAGCCATCCAAAAAGTTTATAAAAATGAAACGAGGAAGTGGTTGATCGGGCTGGTGATATAAAAGTAAGTGGAAATCTGAACACGTGTATCCGCCAACTTCCACACCTAGAAATTTTCTGAGAAACGAGTAATACACACTAAATATGTACTTTTATAAACTATGGACATGAAATTTTATAGAGCATGTACGGATCCCTCATTCCATACTTAGCCACTTTTTTGGAGCACGAGTTCTCGGGTTGGCGCGCTGAAAATTGGGCATCTGTTGTTCTGTGTCCTACAAATAGCACCAGGAGTTCCGTGATATACAAATTGACAGGCGGACTTGCGGGCTGGCTGGCTCAACATTGCACTTCTATTGTTCCATGTCCTCCAAACAACACTCAGAGTTCTTCGATATACAAATTGACAGATGGACTCCAAGACTGGCAGGCTCAAGAGTGCAATTGTTTACGGATGGTCATCCCTATCAACTATCTAACATTTTCTAAAAACATTATTTTCAAATACTAAATTATTAATATTAAATATTGATATTGTACAATTTAATTACATAAAATTATCAAAGGATGTTAAATCTCCTATTTTAAAAAAATGAAGGAAACAAAACAAATCTTTTTTAAATTCTATCACCGCAAGCATAACAACGACCAATTCGAATTATTTCAAATTATTCTAGGAGATTAATTTTACCAAGCTCATTGATAGTAGAACATGGAATTTAATATCTTCTTGATGCTAATTGATTATATAATGACGCACTTGAGATACAAAGTGGCGCACTTATATAATGCATTACAAATTGATAGGCAGACTTGCGGGCTAGCTGGGTAAAAAACTACAAATCTATTGTTCCATGTCCTCCAAACAACACTCGGAGTTCCATGATATACAAATTGATAGACGATGCATACAACCAAGAACCAACTAAACTCCAAACAGGCCACAAGCAAGATCCCACAAGGTTCCATAGATCAACACACATCGACCTTTGCATCAAACAATTTGATACACAAAGAAAAAATGTCGTGGCATTGGTTCTCTTACATTTGGTATATGTTCCCATGAGAAAATAACTGAGACCATGGGATATATGGGGTTTGATGCCATGCTTCCAATTTTTGGACCGAACAATCTTATGCACATGAAATCTCAAGTACTCTAGTCTGACGAACATTCATCTGGTTGTTGAAGAAATATTACAGAGACACATGAGATATTTCCGTTTCCTACCAAAGCTTGATATGTTTTGTTTTTTCTTGTCTCTTTCGTTTTTTTTTTCCTTCTTCAGCCGATATGCAATATTGCATTGTCCTCATTTAATGTAAATTTGATGTGTATCTAAAAGTCACGCATCATGTAGACATTGCTTGCCCTTTTTTGTAGGTATGCTTCATACGACAATTCTACCAACCTAGGAAGAACATCTGGTAACAGAGACTACCTAATTGTACAATGCACGGTTGTGTTGCCCACGGTTTGGATGGTAGCATTGAGACAATGTCCATATATATATGGACATTTTTCACCGCACTATAGACAATCAATTGTATCATCACTTATCAAAGTGGAAGCAGAAGTAGGAGAGTTGCATTTCGCACACATAGGCTCAAAGGGGGTCAAGTACGCATTCGCTGCAACCAAAACACCTTCAACCTGGAAACGCGAACATAGGAATTAATACATTGAACAATATAATACACAACTATGCCCCCTCCCCCCTAAAAAATAAAAAATAAAATAAAACAAGCCACATAAATTTGGTGAAGGCTATTTGTATAAGAAAACTAAGGATGATTATGTGGATGTATACACACAACAGTTGTAGAAATAGCTAGTTTCTTCAGATCCTGTACTATGTCTACTCGCAACTCTGTTACAAATGTTGCTTGGGTTGTGTGAAAGATCCTTTCTCTAACATCCCTTTTCTTTGTTATATTTTTGAAGAGCATAAGTGGAAACTGCCCTTTATGCAATTGTTGTTCCATTGACGAAAACAAATTTGAATAGTTATCGAACAATTGCAGCCGCAAGATGGAATAGTGCAATATTTGTGTAACTTACCCGAGATACATGCACATGCGAAAGTACAGGACAAAACTGAATATGGAAAATGGTACCATTGCCTTGTCGCTATCCGACTCTCCATTCTTTATATGGAGAATGTGTTGTGAGCCAAGTTTTATTTCCAGTGTGACAAATGCGCCAATGGTTCTGATTGGGTAAATATCATTGTTCTGTGCAAGCTAGTTGATAGTCGTGTCTGGGACGAAACGACATTCTGAACAAACAGTGCGAATTTTTTCCACAATACTTGTTTCGTTGAGTGAAATAATCCGATCAAAATCACCACGGTCATATACTGTTTTGGGCAATATATTAAAATTTGTAATGGATATCCCATTACCGAGCAATATATTTTCTGCATGTTTCTGGACAAGTTGTGTAGGAATAGTTAGTGTGATTGTCATCATGGCCTCCTTGTCTATCATGTCAGCATGCATAATGGATCTAGTTTTTTTTTCCTTGTCCAAGTAGATGCTATAGATGACCATTATGTCCCCGATGAACACTTGCCTAGTTCGGCGATTGTTTAAGCCCTCTATTGATAGTACTTTGGGTGTTACAACTCTAGACCCGGTGAAAATTTTTGAATAGGAAAACTAAAGTGAATGGTAGTGTGCATTTTTTTTGTATTCTCTTTTCACTTGCATAAATATACAAGTAGACGCATAGCTTCGATGAACTATGGAGACAGAGTTTTGCAAACACACCTCTTAGTCTATGGAACCTACGCTATGTTCAACATCTCGCTTGTACTTGTTGATACTTCTTGTGAACTACAAACCATGTATTGCAGATGAAATCAACATATCCACCATGCCATATATGAATAAATAGACAAGGATATATGTTTGGTAAAAATACCAGGAACAAAATGTATGCATATTTACCTTTGGCCTTGTCAGTCTGCTGATGTCTGGGATGACTAACTACTCATGGCCATGTCACTAGTCCAAATGTTTTTGATGCAAGCATGTGTATATGAACATCAGAAGGACTAAACATGAATATGCATTATATATTGTCCATAATAGTTCTTAACGTCACATGCAGGGTGGAAGGAGATGGAATACGAAATAGGGTGTCAAGGAATATACTCAGGAAACATGAGGACTCAAGCCTCAAATTATATGCCTCTAATTTTTCGAATGGAAAAATATGTAACAGTAAATAGGGCGTGATGGCAGGGCACAAAGTACAATCTGTATATCGCGGAACCCCGGAATCTAGGGGAGAAATCTTGAACCTTCTAGCTCGGCACTCGCAATCGACAAAGTGGGTAAGTATGGAATAAGGCAGAAGCGTGACCATAAATATGAAACTGTTAGTCTACCAACCGACGCACAAATGCATTTTTGTAAAGACCACCAAGTAGAGCAATTAGAAAACAAAAAGGATAATAGAAAATGGAAAAAGTAGAAATGGGGAGGATAGAAAATCCCATTGCTGCCAAGTCATCGTTTTCTAGTCTAATATTATATGCCCCCACCCAGTTTTTATATTTAATTTAGCACCACATTTGGTATACATTTTCGAAGATTGTACCATAAAACCCTCTGCTATTGCACAGAACAATTAATCTTCCTGTCCAACTAACCTGTTTCTTCCAAGGTAGCAACGTTGAATATACAATGGACATGAAGGCAAGTTAGTATGAACACAAACATGTAAAAGAAAGAAAAACAGTTCTATTTATTCCAATGTAACAACAAACAGAATACGATTCACATGAGAATACGTAGAAAGACACGTAGTATATACATACAGGTAAGACCAAAAAAAGCAGAACCATATTAAATAAAGAAGGAAAAAAAAAAGGTGCAGAGCAGCGGAACAAGCACAACAAATATACAGATAGTAAATGAAATTATGAAAATTGGAATATGAAATAAGAGTACAAGTATCCACCTTTGTAGCTCCTCATCTACATTACTGCCAAAGAGTCCATCATCCTCTCTATCCATTCTATTTGTTTAAATGTAGCAATGCAGGAAAAATACAACAGACATGAAGGAGGTTAGTATGCAAGAAGACATGTAATGAAGATAAGTTATTATGTAGGAAGGCATGCATGAAATAACAGTACAAGCATGTACATTTCTATCTCCTCCTCAAGCGATGTAGTCAAGACTCTTTCATTTTCTCCAGCTATTTTGTTTGTTTGAATGTGGGAACACACAAAATACAATGAGCATGAATGGAAGCTAATATGCATCGCAGAACAAGTATAATGCACATACAATAAACGATACTGAACAAATAGAATAAAAGATATGCAGAAACATGAAACTTTGCGCCTCTCCATCCATAGATGTAAATATGTATTTTTTTTCCCTGCCCAAAATATATTACAAGCCACAAAATATTATGAAATTGCATGTTTGTAGCTAAACAATTTTTGGTTTTCCGTGGCAAAGTATCCAAATATGCTTCCACCCATGGAAATTGTTAGCACTCTGTGATTTGCCCAAGGCTGCGGAGGCAGTCACAGAGGCAACATCAAAACCAGTTCGAGTCTTGGATATTGATCCGAAATCAGATCCAGAAGTCTGACAGGGCTTGAAAAATGCTCAAAAATGAAAGTTCTCATAATCCAACGAAACCAACATCATTGCGTCTGTCTCGTCTTCTTGATTCCGGTGGTATATTTACTTTGTCAAACGGGCTCTGTATGCAAAATTTATCGTGTTCTGATCGGAAGACCAAACATGTAAAAAGTCAAAGGTCAACTGGTCAAAAAGTCAACGTTGATGTCAGCATGCTGACTGTACAGTAGCTGACGTGGCACTCTCTGGCTGATGGTGATTGGACAAGTTTGCTGACAGGGCAGACATGTGGTAGGCAACTAGACCAGTCAATGGTTGACAAGTGGCATTTGTCCATCGAATGGGAAAGTGCCACGTGGCCCAGTCATGGGAAGCCACGTGGCACCCAGTCATCAGTCAAAGTGGCAGGTTTCAAAAGTTTGGGGTCCATGGGTTTTGAACCCATGACCAACCACTAAGCCTAAGCGCCTTCACAATAGTCCTATAACCAATGTGCCATGTTATTTCTTGTTTAAATGAACCACTTTATAATTATTTAAAGTGTAATTGATGTAATATGGCACAAAGGGGCTGTGGCTTAGCCCCAACCCTTGGTTCATTTGTAATGTATGCGACCAACAGTTAGCGTGAAAGGGGGGCCAGCGCACAGCCCTTTGGGCTGGCGCTCGGCCACATGGCCCCATATGACCATTCAAAGGGCGTACATGCGGATGGAGGGGCTAAGCCTGAAATTTAACCAATTTTTAGTTATAAAGTGGGTTTTTGTAACCAATTTTTGGTTTTTAATTGTAATTAAGCCTATTGATAATGGTTTTTGGGAGTTATTGGATAGTTTTGGAGCCTAACTTCTTGGAGGAAGTTGGAGATGAGAAACTACCTTCCCAGCTATATAACCCAGACCTGTTTGAGGCCATGAGGGGGCATTCAAAGCAGAATGATGCTGAGGAGAAGCCAAGCCAAAGCCATTTTGATACAGAGAAGCTTTTGAGGAGGAGACGTTGTCGGATCATTTCTGGGAGCTCCGGACGTCCGTTTTGCGTGTCGTTTTCTTTGCTGGGTTCTTGAGATCTGGACGAACATGACTAGATCAGTCTTGTAGCCATTTGGCATTGCAGTGATGTACTTTTGAGCTTTTGAACAGAAATAAAGAAGCCTCCCCCATAGAGAAAAAGGCCCAGAGACGTAGGCAAAGTTGTGCCGAACTCCATTATCAATCTGCGTGTTATGGTTTGCTGTCTATTATTTCATTTCAGAACTGCATATGTGTATATGGCTGTCATAATTCCTCTTCTTTCCTCATTCTTCACTAATTTTTCTCAAATGTTTAATTAACGCATGCAAAATTAAAACTCAACCATAAGTCATTAAAAGATCCAACGAATCAAGTGGTATCAAAGCTAGTTGATGTTTGGATTTGAGTTGCAAGTTAACCATGGAAAAGCTACAGCGTGGTGAAGGTGAGCTTGTTGCAGAGAATCCATTAATTGGATTGAGAAGAAGAGCTTCTCACAGCGAGAAGATGACATCGGAAGAAGGGATTTCTCAGGATGAGAAAGAGTTTCGAAAAACATTCCTTGCTATGTCGGAGATGGTGAAAGTCTTGCACGAAGATTACTTGGAACGGAAGCAACTAGTTTTGGGTGATTCTTCAAAGGGAAAAAGTGAAGAGGAAGAGGACCATCCTCATATTCCTCCTTCACCTCCATCAACACCTCCTTCTTCTCCTTCTTCTTCAAGTTCAAGTTCTAAATCTAGTGGAAAGAAAAATTTTCATAAGAATAAACATGAAATGCCATTGTTAAAACTTGATGTAAAATTTGAGTTGCCCATATATGATGGTGAAGTAAATGTAGAAAAACTTGATAACTGGATCAGGCAGATGGAGGTATACTGCAGTGTGAAATAGATCGAGTATGAAGCCACACGAATCAAGTTGGCATCTTTGAGACTTGCAGGTACAACTCTT